>JBBPFJ010000371.1:0-35871 GCA_037975025.1 Excoecaria agallocha | reverse complement strand
GCATGACAATTCCTAAATTGACTTCATAATATATATTATATATGAAATTTCTTTTTATCACATATGGAAATTATGAAATTAAAAGAGTTTGCAATATACGTTTATGCACAATTATCATATATAAAACACTATATGTACAGAGTTATATGAATGAACCGGTGCATCACTAATATCTATTTATAGACTATATTAAAGATAGTATGTTCCCCATAGTAATATGTTGCTTGCTTGAACTAGTTAAATAGCTTGCATGATTTGTCATATATGATATCTATGAAAATATTTTGTCAATATAAGTGTTTTCTTTGCAATGAAATTTAAGAGTTATATATAGGTATTCATGTCGGTGATTGCCTTTGAATTAAAACACTAGGTTATAAGTTTTCCTTATAGCTACTCGTTCTTGCTTTCTACTAAGATATGATGTTCAATGTCTTGTATGCAACATAAAATATTTTCGGATCTATATGTGATAAACTCAATATTATACTGATATTTGAGATAAAAGTAAATTAGTAATTCAATGTATGCATTAGTACATTAAGAATCACAAATACATCCTATATCGATAAATGATAAACTTTCATAATACTAATGCTCCGTCTTTCTTATGAATATACATATATTATTGTTGATCATATGCTTATATATATATATATATATATATATATATATATTCCTAGTATATGTCAAAGTGTGTGGTATGTGGAAGGTATGACTTAGTGTAAATAGTGGTATATCATTCAATGAATGGATTATGGGTCTAAAAGATAATTATGCTTATATGATTAAATGTTGTGTATATAAAGCACCAATGTCAAATCTTCTATCATTAAATCATTCGGGTATCATATGTGGACTCTTATTTATTCATTTTGAATTGGTATCTCTTTCATTTGAACATAAGGTATACTTGTAGTTCATGATGTATGCTTGTTGGTGACCACTGTGAGTGGTCATTTGTCATATTTTGTGTTCCCCACTAAGCTTTATAGCTTAGCACGGGTGTTTCATCTGTGTAGGTTGCAAGGATAGGACTTTCTCGCAGGACTGATATCTGTAGCAGATTCGCCAACACAAGTCTTAGAAGGTTGAAAAGTAGAGTCTCCTTTTTGTTCTTTTATTTTATGGATATGTAAATTTTTAATTATGATGGAATTTTTGTATATGTACAAATGTGTTGTTTGAGAAACATTGTAATGTATTGAGAACTCCTAAGTTCACATGATATGGTTTTAATTTCTTCTATATGTTATCTAATAAGAAATGTTTTTGGTTTTAGAACATAGTAAAACATGTATTATGATACAAGATTTAGTGGTAATAGCCAAGTATAGAAATTGGGTGTTACATCCTTAATTTAATGGGTGATTATATTCAGCAGTAGCTGTAGGCAGGTCAGGCTCAGTCTTTACAGGTAGCTGCATAGGTTCAGCCAGCTCCACCCAGAAAAAAGCCTATTTTGGAGCAGTTAAAAAGGGTAGGAGCTTAGGAATTTTCTGGGTGAGACCCTTTGACACCATCACAGGCAGAAGATTGGCTGTTTAAAATAAAAAAATTATTTAAAATTACAAATAACTCAGTAGAAGAGAAACTAGAGGGCATAGTGGCATTGCTTCAGGGATCAGCCTTTATCTGGTGGGACTCTATCAGGAGATATATCCCAATAGATCAATTAAGTTGCGGATTCTTTGTGTCCCAATTTGAACAGAAATACATTGGGTTTGAATACAAAGTTACGATGCATGATGCCTTTTGGAGGCTTAAACAGGGAAACAAGATAGTGGCTGAGTATGAGCGCGAGTTTGAGCACGAGTTTGAGCGCCTCAGTGCTTACTTAGATGAGAGCCATTCCCAAGATGTAAAGTTATATCAGAGATTTGAGAAAGGAATGCATACAGAGCTCAGACATATCATAGAGACCCAGAAATACCCTAATTTGAGAGCTATGGTTGAGGCATCGATAAAGTTAGAGACTATTAAGGCAGAGCAGGCTAACAGATAGTCCCAATTCCAGCAAAAGAGGAAAAATAGGCAGTCCAATGGTAAGGGTGGATAGAGTAAGAAATCTAAGGGATCTCTAGCACCTCAGGCCTATACTCTAGTTACTGTAGGCCGAGGTCAAGGCAGTGTACCCATTGGCAGAGCTTCAATTGCTTCAGCAACTAGTACACCTCGAGATAGCGATAATGGGATAGCAGTAGCCTATGACCATTGTGGCAAGATTCATCTTGGGGAGTGTAGATATTTCACTGGAGAATGCTTCAGGTGTGGATCCAGAGATCACCATATTAGAGATTGTTCGGTAGTATAGATTACTTCAACCACTTCTCTAGTGATAGGTACTGGATCTTCTGCATCAAGAGGTTGTGGTAGGGGTGTAACATCCCAAAATTTGCATCTGAAATTCTTGAATTGTTATAGAATGCAAAAGAATAAACAGAGTAAAAGGGAATAAAGAAATTCAAGAAAGTATACGGGTAAAACATGCTCAGGCCAGGGTAATCCGAGGATGGGTGACCCAACAGGCAGTTTAGTCGAAGGGCAATTTATAAAAGTAGGTGTTAAATGAAACCTAATGGTATAATTTGAGCTTAGATTGATTCTTAAATGGGATAGAGAAGTTTTTACCCGGTATAGTAGAAAGGGTTGATCGAAAGTTTGATCGTACTTTGAATTGGTGTATTGACCTCCAAAAATTATTTTGATTTCATAAATATGTTAGTAATAACCTAAATGATCTATTAGAAGTAAAAAAATAAGTATTTTGACAGTTTCAGAATTTTGGATTTCGAATCAACTGCACAGGCCGTTAGAGCTAAAAGTATATCGAAATGAGATAAAATATTTACCACATATTCTTGAATATATAGTGACACTAAGGAAAAAATTTTAAAGCATTCTGACTTTTGGATCAAAATTTTATTTTTTAAGGTAAAAAATCAAAATCGGGTCATTTGAGGGGTCAAACCCGAGAATATGACCATGAGAAGACATAGGAGTCATTTTTAGGAAGTCATGATTTGGTGTGCGCAAGCATAGGGTAGTAGGGTATGTGCATATGCTTGAATTGGTGACATGTGGCATAATCTAAAGCCATTAGATTTAATAATTACAAAATGAATCTTAGCCCTTCCTTTTGTAAACTTAAAGCACCCTATATAACTAGCAAGATGTCTGGAAATCTCCTTAAAATTCTAGCATTTTCTTCCTTTTTCTTCAGCAAATCCGAAGCTTCCCCTTCACACACTCCTCCCTCCATTTTCACTTAATCAAGCTTTATTTCTTCGAATTTCCAGCTCAAAATTTAACCTTATACTCAAAATTCCTTCCTCTTTAACTCAAAAAAGAGCTTGTATCAAAAGGAGGCCAAGAAACCTAAGGAAAAATGTAAGAGAAAGTAAGGAAAAATTTATGTTTTTATGGGATTGTGATCAGATTAGTGGGAGATATTATATAAGCATGTAGATATTGATTAGAAGAGTTGATTTATGGCTTTAAATTGCTTAAATTTGTGATAAAAACTCATGATTTTTTCTCCTCCATATTTGGCAAACTAAGGAAATTAGGGTAAAAGGAGAAAGCTAAAAGGAGAAATGGATGGGAAAGGAAGTATAGGAGATTTTAGACCACCAAGAGGTATGTGGATGCAAACTACACTTAATTTCATTTGAATTATGAATTTTAGTATAAATTTTACATTAAGTAACAATATGAAATGAAAGAGTAGTGTGAAATAATTTCAGGTAACATTACAAGAGGATGATTAAATATGAAATGAACATAAATATGCAATAGTGGCCGAATGGGAATCTTAAGAACATTAAGTGGAGTTTTGATGATTTATAAAGTATTAAATGAAACTTTAGCAATATAATGGTGACTAAATGTATTCTAGTGAAATTGAGTTAAAAATAATAGATGTGTATGGAATTAGGTATGAAATATAATGATGTTCATATAGAAAATTAATTGATATTAAGGAAAATGAGGCATAAATTATTATATTTTCCTATAAATAAATATTAAAAGTATAAATAACATAGAATAAAGCATAAAAATATTTATGGTTGTAAAAAGTATATAATGGGCAAAATATATTTAATGGGATGTAAAGTGTTTAATTGATGTTTAATTGAGTAATTAATAATAATTAGGCAAAATAAGGCATAAGAAATGTAATAATGTTGATTAGAATGAAAAATGAGAAAAGTACCTAACTATGTAATAGTTACATAATGTAAGAAGTCAATGACACTTGATATTTATCATGTATAATTATTTCAATTCACCATGAAATGATTATAAATAGGTATAAAGTTATGTATGACATGAAGTTGGAATGAGAAACAATTTGTAAGTGGAAAATTCTTGATGGTCGAATACTATGCATGAGTAAAATGATGTGATCTTTTTAAAATAAAGTGATAATTAATGTTCATGTGATGAATGCATGAGTAATGAGCTTAATTGAATAAGTTTGGGAGCATAATGTGATTAAAATAAAATAATAAGAACAAATAATAAAATAGAAAAGTAAGAAAAGATAAAATTTAATGAAGTCCTTAGTGTTCAGTGGGTAATTCCAGTACTTAGGATAGTATGGCTAGCCATAGGAATTTATTCCGTGGGATACCATGAGTTTACGAGATAGTTATCATCAGAAATGACCATGATATATGAGACATGATAGCCAGCTTATTATATGCATTAGTGCTGGAATTTTGATGTCGTACCTATATGTATGATCCCTCTAGTACACCGTATTTATATTCTGTTTATCTAGTTCATGGTTCTCCACTGGTGTCAACTAGGGGCAAAAATGATAATTTTGAATAAAACTAGGATAAAAGAGTAATTATAAAGAATTAGATGCCATAAATGTAAATAAATAATAAATAAGGTGAAAAATAAGATCAATGTGATAAGTAAGGGCAAAACCGTTATTACTCGATAAAGTAAGGGTAAATTGGTCAATTGAAGCAAAAAGAGTGAATAAGGAATTTAAAATAGCTAAATAAGACAAAAAGGGGTAAAAATATAATTAGTCAAAAGTTTAGGACTAAATTATAAATTTGCCATCTTTGAGAAATTCAAAGGACTAAAATATAATTTGTACATTGGAAATTAAATAAAAGTTAAACAAAGTCAAATGAGTCAAAATATAAGTTCAATTGGAGAAAAAGTCAACTCAGGGACTTAATTGAAATTTTTACATGAAGTTTGGCAAATAAATGAATTTAGTAAGAAAATAAATAGAGAAAACCGTAAATGAGATTAAAAGAATATTAAAGTGAAAAACATAATTAATATGCTTAAAAAAAGAATAATAAGGTAATTATGTGATTAAGCAGGGATGGAATTATAAATTTGAATATTGATATAATAATTAAAGAAATTAAATTTATTAGATTAGTTAAAAAAGGATAAAATCTTCATTATTAAAAATTTTAAGGACCAAAATATAATTGGTCACCGCAAGAAAAAAAAATTCAGGGTCTAAATTGCAATTTATACACTTAGTTTAAATTAAAGGCCAAAAGAAGTCAAACTAGTCAAAATTGGTCAAATTAATGAAAAGTCAATTTTATGGACTAAACGGAAATTTTTTACTTCAGTATAAGGGAATTGTGAAAATAATTCGAGAGAATGAGCGATAAAGAGATTTAAAGTAAATTATAAGTGTAATAAGAATAAATCATGTATTTATATAATAAAAGGAAATTAAAAGATTTAATTGTGATTTTCTATTTAATAAAGAGAGAAATGAAATTTAATAGGAAAAATTATATAATTAGGATAAAAAAAAGTAAAGAAGGTCAAATGAATTAAAACGAAGATAAATAGAATTAAGGTCATTGAGTAATGAGCTCATGGGCCTAAACGAAATATGGCATCCGATTGAATATTATATATAATTTAGTGATAAAGAATTAAGTATAAGAGAAAGTAAAGACAAGGGAGTAAATTCAGAGTTTAATTAAGTAAAACATGAAGAAATAAAGGACCCGAGAACTAAAGTGAAATTTTGACATCAAAAGAGATAATTAAACTTATACAAGAAAAAGTAAAAAGAAAATTTGAATAAATTTTTTTTTATAAATTATGAATGAAATTGTAATACGGTCAAAGAAAGAAAAATAAAATATGAAATTGTAAAATGTAGCTAAGAACGGAAATAAAGGATCAAATTGAAAGAAAATAAAAGTTCATAGCAAAAAATATTCAAAGAGAAACGAAGGATAAACTAGCAGTTTTGAGAAAATAATTAACGAAATATTGATTTAGCTAGATGAAAAAATTTAAATTCTAATTTGAATGAAAATAATAACCTAATCGAAAATACAAGAGAAAGTGAGAAAATAACAGAAGAATTAGGTACAAAAAAGTACTAGTTAGCTAATAAGAGAAGATGTAAGAAAATAGAAATGAAATTTCACAACTAACGAACTTCGATTAGTGAAAACTTGCTTTATATATTATAGTGAATCAATATAGAATTCCAAGTAAAGTAATAAAAGAAGGATAATTGAAAATAAGAGATAGGCAAGGACTAGTAAATAATAATGCAAATTGTAGGGGTAGAAGCATAAATTAAAATTAAAACTGTGATAACAAATTAATAAAACATTAGAAGACAAAATCAGTCAAACAAATAGAATTGCTTAAGATAATAAAGATAATAAATTAAATTGAAAATAAAAACTTAGTTGAATGAAATTTTGCATATTTTTATCCACCACTAAGTTGCAATATTGCTTAGTGCGCAGTTTATTGGCTGTGCGCAGGGACAGGTACTCGAAGACATAATAGAAGATCAGTATGGCATGTACATCAAGGATGAGTAAGAGTATGATTGTAAGTTAGGTTATGTTAATTAGTGACTGGCATGTAATAAATGAAATCATTAGTGTTAACGAAATGATAATATAAGTACTGATTTTTGTACACACACACACTCACACACACACACACACACACACACACACTGAGTATATGTATGTGAATGATGTGCTAATAACAATGTTAGATTTAGATGGAATATAAGGAAAATAGGAATGAATTTAGGGTGTTACAAGGGGAGCTGCCCCTATCACTTCAGCTTTTAGACTGGTTGGGCAGTCATCTTAGGGCCAAAGGCGAGCTACAAGCCAAATATATGCTGTCATAGCCAGAGAGGATGAGGATGCTCCAGATGTGATAGTAGGTAAATTTCTCTTACTATCTGATTCAGTACATGCTTTGATAGATACTGGTTTTACACATTCCTACATTAGCGCTGCTTTAGCACGAGATAAAAGGATGAAAGAGGCATGCTTGGACCAGGATATCTTGGTGTGTAATCCTCTAGGATATAGTGTAGTGGTGACAAAGTATATAGACAGTGTCCAATCAGAGCCCAGGGTTATGTATTCCTGGCAAATTTGATTGATTTACCCTTTCACGAGTTTAATGTGATTCTGGAGATGGATTAGCATTTTTCCCACCAAGTGACTGTTGATTGCAAAAGAAAAAGGGTCATTTTAAAGCTTGAAGATGATCGAAAGATCATAGTGGTAGGTGTGAGAACTGATTTCTTATCTGATGCGATATTTGCTACTATTACTAAGAGATTGATCAGGAAATGGTGTATAGCTTACATGTGCTATGCAGTGGAGGCAAAGAGAGACACTCTAAAGGTGTCAGAAGTGCCTACTATCAGTGAATTCCTTGATGTATTCCATGAAGAGTTACTAGGTTTACCACCTGATAGGGAAGTAAAATTCTCCATTGATGTTACTCCAGGCACTGCTCCTATCTCCACTGGTTCTTACAGAATGGCACCTATAGAATTGAAAGAATTGAAAATTTAGCTACAGGAACTACTTGACAAGGGGTTTATCAGACCCAGTGTTTCTCTCTGGGGAGCACCAGTCCTGTTTGTAAAGAAGAAAGACGGGACACTTAGGTTGTGTATTGATTATAGACAGCTAAACAAGGTGACTATAAAGAAAAAATACCCCCTTCCTGGCATTGAAGACTTATTTGATTAGCTGAAGGGGGCAGGAGTGTTCTCAAATATTGATTTGAGGTCGGGTTACTATCAAATGGGAGTGAAAGACTCAGATGTGCCCAAGACTGCTTTTCGCACTAGGTATGGCAATTATGAGTTCTTGGTCATGCCATTTGGGCTTACAAATGCACAGGCCGCCTTCATAGACCTGTTGAATGGGGTCTTCCACACTTATTTGGACCAATTTGTGGTGGTATTCATCGATGACATCCTTGTGTATTCCAAAACACTAGAAGGGCATGATAAGCACCTGAGAATTGTTCTGCAAACTCTAAAGGAAAAGCAATTGTATGCCAAGTCCAATAAATGTGACTTCTGGCTTAATGAAGTATCCTTCTTAGGTCATGTTATATCTGCAGAGGGTATAAAGGTGGATCCTTCAAATATTAATGCGATTCTTCTATGGAAGCCACCTAAAAATGTTACAGAAGTGAGAAGTTTTTTGGGTTTAGCTGGGTACTACAGGAGATTCATAAAGGGCTTCTCCACCATTGAAGTTCCTATGACTCGATTGCTACAGAGCACACTAAGTTTGTATGGACTGATAGATGTAAAGAGTATTTTGAGAAGCTTAAGAGTATGCTGATAAAAGCTCCTATTCTTACACAACCAGAGTCAGGTAAAGATTTTATGATCTACAGTGATGCCTTTAAAAATGGTTTAGGCTATGTAATAATATAGGAAGGCAACGTGATTGCTTATGCCTCCCGACAGCTTAAGACTCATGAGAAGAACTATCCTACTCATGATCTTGAGCTGGCAGCTATTATTTTTGCATTAAAGATTTAAAAGCACTATCTATATGGAGAAAAATACTATATTTATTCAGATCACAAGAGCTTAAAGTATTTGCTTACTCAGAGAGAGCTCAACCTCAGATAGAGATGTTGGTTGGAGTTGATTAAAGACTATGATTACTTTGTCGACTACCATCCATGAAAAGCTAATGTAGTAGTTGATGCACTTAGCAAGAAATTCATGTCAGGTAATGTAGATGCTTTCAAATGAATATGTATAAGTGATTGATAAGTGTTATTGACTAATAATAGTGTTTGCAGCTCTTCGGGCTATGAATATCAGTTTGAGTTTGGCTTCAGATGGAGCTTTATTAACCGAAATGCAAGTGAAGTCTGACTTTGTGTGTCATGTGATAGTAGCCTAGAAGGAAGATGATCGACTGATGACTGTCATGAATAAGTTGAAAGATACTAATGAAGGAGATTACTCATTGAATGTTGATGGAAGCCTTTGCTATAAGAAAAGACTCTGTGTATCGAATCAGGAAGAATTGAAGAAAAGCATCCTTACCGAAGCACACCATAGCAGTTATGCCATGCATCCTAAAGGTAACAAGATGGACCAGGATTTAAGAGCTTACTATTGGTGGCCAGGTATTAAGCGAGATGTGACAGAGTTTGTGGGTAAATGTCTGACATGTCACCAAGTAAAGGCAGAGCACCAGGTTCCTTCGGGATTGCTTCATCCCATTTTGATACTAGATTGAAAATGGGATAGGGTAACTGTGTATTTTGTAATAGGATTGCCTGTCGCTTAAAGGAAGCATGATGCCATATGGATGATCATTGACAAACTCACCAAATCTACTCATTTCTTGCCAGTGAGGATGTATTATCCTTTGACCAAGCTGGCAAAAATCTACATCAATGAAGCAATGAGATTGCATGGAGTGCCATCATCCATTATTTCTGACAAGGATCCCAAATTTACTTTCTGTTTCTGGAAAAGTTTGCAAGAAGCTTTGGGAGGCTCCATTTCAGTACAACATTTCACCTTTAGACAGTGACATCCTACATTCACATATTTCTAATATTTTAATTCTATATTGTTTCTATTACTTATGCACTTTAATTCCTAAATTCCTATGGCATATCGTGTATTCATTTATCATCATTAACTTATTATTGATTTGATGAAATTTCTATAGCATGACGACTTAAAAATCATGCTATCCAAACCTATAAAAAAATTTCAATTTAGACTCCTAATATACTTTTCCTCCTCCTCCAATACTCCATTCAAGAACACAACACTTTTATATTCAGTCTTACACACAAGTATTTCTCAAGCACACCATCACATACATCCACATACATCAATCCAACTAAGTTGTAGTATTATTAATTTACATGCCATAATTATGTATACATATTTACATAGCCTAATATATTTTATACAATCAGTTAAAAGCAAAAAAACAAAGGAACTCCCACATATACATACCACACTCTACTCTTCGAATTCCTTCACCATACCTGTCCTTGCACATAGTTAAACAATACCACATACTAAGCAAACTTGTCACTTATTGGTGGATGCATTTACATAAAATCTCACCTAATGATCTCATTGCTTAATTTAAGCATAATTACCAAATTATCATTTAAAAATTTTATTTGTCAATTTAGTTCAAAATTTATTCTCTTTATATTATAATTTACTCTTAATTACCATAATAGTTTTTTTCTCTCTTAATTGCCTTTATTTACTCAATTATATGTAAAATTCCAATTAAGTCTTTAAAATTTGACTTTTTCTCAATTTTGATCAATTTGACCTCAATTTTGATCAGGTTGGTTTTCTTTGATTTTTAATTTAATTTAAATGCATAAATTACATTTTAGTCACTTAAAATTTTTTGAAGGGTGGTAAATTACAGTTTACTCCCTAAACTTTATTTTAATTATGATTTTGCTCTTTTTAGCCCGTTTAACTATTGTAACCTCATCATTCACCTTTTTAACTTTAAATAACCATTTTACCCCTTGTTTATCACATAATTACCATTTTACCCCTGTTAACTTATTAATCTCATTTTTCATCTTATTTAATTCTTATTAACATTTTTAATATAATTTATGCCCTACTTATTATTATTATTTTTTCTGTTTACATGAAAAATTATAATTTTTTCCTTAGTTGTCATCAGTGAAATAATCGAACCGGATGAGCGAGATGAGAACTTCACTGATATTAATGTACGGGGAAGACCGTACAACACGGGGTACGATACCAAATTCCCTAGTGAATCATATGATTTCAATATGCTGGAGGGACCGTACAACATGGGATACGATATCAAATTCTTCAGTATACCATATAATAAGCCGACTAAGCAATATAATCACATTTTCACAGTAATACCGCGGTGAATATGCCCCTATGGCTAGCCATTCTATCTTGGGATCCTGGATTATCCACTGCACACTAAGGGCTAGCCATTCTCACCGGTTCTTCATCATAAGATAAATCATGTCTCAACTAGATCTCCTTTGGTGTAATGATATAAGAAGGATCCGAATTGTATCTCCCGCAGCATAGAAACATGGAATACATAGTGGATCCTTTCCAATTCGGAAGGTAGCTTCAACCTGTAAGCCATTGGTCCCACACGTTGTGTCACTCCATAGGGTCTAATAAATTTGGAATTGAGCTTACCCTTTTTGCCAAAGCGAAAAATATTTCGCCATGGTGAAACTTTCAGGAACACTTTATCTTCCACATTGAATTCTATGTCCTTTCTCTTCAATTTTGCATATGACTTATATCGATCCGTTGCTGTTTTCAGGTTGTCTTTGATCAGCTTCGTCTTTTCTTCGATTTCTTTGATTAAATCAGGTCCCACTAGCTTGCTCTCGCTCAACTCAGTCCAACATAAAGGTGTTATACACTTCCTTTCATATAATGCTTCATAAGGTGCCATTTTAATGTTAGACTAATAGCTGTTATTGTAAGCAAATTTAGCTAGTGGAAGGTATCTCTCCCAGCTGCCGCTAAACTCTAATGTGCAACATTGTAACATGTCTTCTAATATCTATATCACCCGCTCGGATTGGCCATCTATTTGTTGATGAAAAGTTATGCTATAATCCAGGTGGGTTCCCAATGCTTTCTAAGTTTCTGCCAAAATAGGGAAGTAAACTGTGGATCCCTGTCTAAAATTATGGAAGCAGGCATGCCGTGAAGTCTCACAATCTTATTCACATAGATTTCTACTAACTTGGATAGGGGAAAGTGTGATCTCACAGGAAGAAAATGAGCTGAATTAGTCATCTTGTCTACTATTACCCAAATAGAGTCATGTTGCTTCATGGTAAGTGGCAATTCGAACACAAAATTCATAGTAATTCGCTCCCATTTCCATTCAGGTATGGTGATGGGATGCAATAAGCCATATGGGACTTGGTGATCGGCTTTTACTTGCTAGCATATTAAGCATTTAGCCATAAAATCTGTTATTTCTTTCTTCATTTCTGGCCATCAGTAAGTTATCTTCAGTTCTTGATACATTTTATTGCTGCCCGAATGCATGGTGTAGTGGCTACTGTAAGCTTCAGTCAGAATATTTTTCTTCAATTCTGCATCATTAGGTACACTTACTCTGCCTTTGTAGTATAGAATGGAGAATTATAACAGGTCATTTAAGTTATTACCAATATATTTATGCATTCGAAATACTTTTTGGAGGTCAATACATTACTTCAGAGTTCGGTCAAACTTTCAGTTAAATATTTTTACGGTATCGAGTAAAACTTCTCTATCCCGTTTAAGGGTCAATCTAAGATCGTTTTCGGCTCCAATTGTACCGCAAAGCTCCATTAAACACCTACTTTCGTAACATACTCTTAAGCCAAACTGCCCTATAATCCCCTTAGTGAAACAGTCTTACAGACTTATGCAATTGGCCGAAAATTTATTTTTAAATCCTTTTCATAACTACCATACTTTTTTACTTAAGGTTGCTAATCCAACATTTCAATTTATAATTTCTATTTATCGTTGACCTATAACTGTTCAATTTTTTAATTCATTTTTCAAAAATCTGACAATATAATGACTATATTCTTAACTAGCTCCCGAAAAGCAGACAGTAACCACAGCTTCTCAGAGGCACAATAATTTATAAACAAATCATATATAGCATCCATATTTTCTATCACACTTCAAATATATAAAATTCATCCACTGCTAGTAGCCATTCAAATACTTTCATAATCATCATGTTTACTATTACATACTAGTTTTCTCACTGTAACTATAAAATAATATTATACATGCCAAAAAAAATTATCATTTATATCCCTTCAACATCCTTCATGACCTACGTACTTTTTGCTCCAAAGATATTAGTACCTGCATGCAGTAAATCCTATACGCTGAGCATTAAACATGCCTAGTGGTGACTAACAATCATAGTATTTCATTAACATGCATAATTATTTTAATTATGCTAACTTATTAGATTTTCTTGTCAATAGGCATTTTATACTATTCTTAACAGTTTTTTCAATTCAATCCTAAAATGTTACATAACTTTCCAATTTAGTCCTTAATGTTTCAATTTATTATAAAAATACCCTTTTTACATATTAATTACAAAATTACCAATTGTTTTCTTATTTTCACCTTCTAATCCTTCAATTGACCTACAAATTACCAATTAAACCTTGTTTTGACTTTTTCATGCAAAATTACATTTTAATCCCATAACTTTTCAGAAGTTGACTTTTCAGACTGTCTATTGACTAAATTAATATTTTACCCTTATTAATCATTTTCTTATCACTGCTGCTTATTGAACCTGTTATTTGGGAAAATTACCGTTTTGCCTTTAAACTTTTTATTTCTTTTCATTTAGGTCATTTTTCACTTCTAACTTTTCTTTTAGCCTTTTTTTTACACTTTTAACATATTCTTATCATTATACCCCTAGTATAGACCTGACAGCAACTCTCAGATCTGATATACGAGATATGGACCTCACAAAGCTATATACAAACTGAGAAATGATCCCAAAGAACCATTTATCACAGAATAGATAACAGAGTAGATAGATACTATGGAAGATCAGAGATTTTACCATAGCAAAGTAAGTTGCCATAACTTGCATCGCGGTATAGATGTCCCTATGGCTAGCCAATTATATTCTGAGCTAGATTTTTATTGCTTGACTATTTCTAAGGGCACAAATTCATTAAATTACACATAATTATTCAGATTTTTCACACTTTTCATTACTTTTTCAGTACAGCCAATTAGCAGTCAGTCTTTTCAATCTCTTTTACACAGTCTATGAATTATTTCACACTAATTCATCCTTTTCTCATCAAATTATGAATTAATTCACATTAATTCAACATTTTTACCTTATACATAACCAACATTCATCTCAAAATTATTCATTTATTTTCCATAAATGCTGCAACAATTCATGGACATGTTATTTCATCTCTAGATTTATTTTAAAGCTTATTTTCATCAAAATAAACCAAATACACATTATTTTCCCTTTAGGAAAAATTCGGCCACTATATAAAAACTGCCATACATATTCTTTTAATTTTATTTAAGCTTTCTAATAGGCTTATTTAAGCTCTAATTCCTCTATTCTACCATCAATTTCAATTATACACATTTCTATCAAATTTTTCTTAATAAAACTAAAGGAAAATCATACAAATTATAGGGAAATAAAAGGATTTATTTAGTCACTAATCTTTTTCTTATGCTTAAGCTTGTCTAGGCTTCCTTTTTCTTACCTTTGGCCTTGATAACTTGTTCTTCCTTTTGAAAACCTAACATGGCCAAAATTTCTATTAAGCTAAACCCTATGATTTTGATCTCAAATGCCTAAAATAATATTAAATATAAACTCTAGGCACCTAAAAATAATAGTAGACACCTTAGAACAAAATTAAAACTAAGAAATTCTCTTACCTCAAATTGATACCTAAGACTTTAACCCTTGATTTTTCTGTTTTACTTTCTCTAATAAATGGATAGAGGGTTAATAAAATAATTAGAGAGGTTAGAGATAATTTTTAGTGTTAGACTTCAGAGAGAAAGTGAAGGAAAATTTGAAGAAAAATGGTGGAACTCAAGCTATAATGGTTCAAATTTGGGAGAGGTAGAAGAAGCCGATGGAAAACTCTGGTTTTCTTTAATTTTTTTTACCTTTTTATACATCTCTTAGGTGGCTTAGGCTTGGGCCTAAACCAATTAACCAAAGCCCATTAATTACTCGATAAATATTTTTAATTAATTTCTCGCACTTTCCAACTCCAAATCACTTCAAATTTGATTTTATCATTCTTATCACATCAAAAATAGGCTGTACACAAAATTTTAACCCAATCAGAGTCCATTTTTAGTCTAGTTCAATTAAATCAATTTGATTCAAAATTGTTGGTGTTCCCAAAAATTTAATTTTTTGTAACAAAAATATTCTACACATTATTTTAGGCATATATGTAATATTTTGTAATTTTTAGACTTCATCTGTTATTTTTAATGGCTCGGTCAAACTTTGGTCAAATAGTTACCCTAAAACCTAATGTGTTTTTTTACTTTTGAAAGCCTATTTGATCTCAAATTTACTTCAAATTTCAACCCCGAACTATTCGTGATCAATATTTTCCAATAGTCAGATAAAATACTTTTTTGCTTTTGGAGGTATATTTCAGCCCGAAATATTATTCAGTGTCAGAAAGTACTATTCATGGCTAACTCGGTATTAAGGCCATTACAATTCTTCCATACTAAAATAAATTTTAACCTCGAAATTTATCTGATTTGAAGGGTTGAGGATACTGTTGTCTCATAGCTTCTTCTAGTTCTTACGTAGCCTCCTCTATATTGTGATGGTGCCAGAGCACCTTTATTAGTAAAACTTGCATGTTCCTGAGCTATCTAATTTCCCTAGCTAGGATCCTTACTGGTTTTTCTTCATATATCATGTTAGTTTGCACTTGAATTTCCTTTGGTGTGATCATATGGCTAGGATCAGACCTGTACCTGCAGAGCATAGACACATGAAACATGTCGTGCATCTTTTCCAACTTCGATGGCAACTTCAATTGATAAGCTACGGGACCCACTCGCTAAAGTATCTCATAAGGGCTAATGAATCTCGAACTTAGCTTGTCCTTCTTATCAAACCTCATAATTTTATTCCATGGAGATACTTTTAGAAAAACTCTGTCTCCGATCTGAAACTCTATGTCTTTTCTCTTCAGATCTGTATAGAATTTATGGTGATCCATGGCTTCTTTCAATCTACTTTAATGATCCGTACCGTCTCTTTCGAATCACAGATTAAGTTAGATCTTACCAATTTTTTTCACTCAATTCGGTCTAATATAGAGTAGTTCTGCATTTCCTTCCATATAAGGCATCAAAAGGAGCCATCTTTATGCTGGACTGGTAGCTGTTGTTGTAAGCAAACTCTATGAGAGATAAATCCTTTTCCCAACTACTACTAAATTATAGTACACAAAATCGTGGCATGTCTTCTAGAATCTGAATCACCCGTTTCTCATTGGTTATATATCTGGGGGTGAAATGTTATGCTAAAATGGAGCCTTGTACCCAAAGTTTCTTGCAGACTTTTCTAGTAATGGGAAGTAAACCTTGGATACTTATCATAAATGATGGATGATGGCACTCCATACAACCTCACTATTTCATTAATGTAGATTTTTGCCAGTTTGGTTAAAGGATAATCCATTTATACTGGAAAGAAATGAGCAAATTTGGTGAGTCTGTCAATAATCACCTATATAGTTTCATGCTTCCTTTGAGTGATAGGTAATGCTATGATAAAATCCATAGTTATCCTATCCCATTTCCATTTCGGTATCAAAATAAGATGAAACAATCCTGAAAGAACCTGGTGCTCTGCCTTTACTTACTGATATATTAGACATTTTCTTACAAACTCTATCACATCGCGTTTCATACTTGGCCACCAATAACAAGCTTTCAAATCCTACTATATCTTGCTACCTCCAGGATGTATGGCATATCTACTATGGTGTGCTTCGGTAAGGATGTTCTTCTTCAGTTCCTCCTTATCCAAAACACATAGTTTTTTCTTGTAACAAAGGCTTCCATCATCATTCAAAGAATAGTCTCCTTCACTGCTATCCTTTAACTTGTTCATAATAGTTCTCAATCCATCATCTTCTTTCTGGGCCATTTTGTAAGGACCCAAATTAGGCCTTAGTAGAATTCAAGGGCATCATCAATGTATCAATATCTAATTATTCTTAGTTAGATGAATTATTGATAAGTAAGACTTTGTGAATTTATAATTTTATGAGATTAAAGGTGACAGTCAAATTGCGTTGTGATATATATATGTGTGCAATTAAGATTGAACTAAGCTTTATATTATGGTAATAGGAAATTGAAGTAAATTTCCTACATGTGGTAAATGGTAATTTTACTATTTAATTTGAGTTTGGGATGAATTAATGGAATTGAAAATAAGTTTTGGGGTAAATATTGAAATTAAAGAAGTATGCTAGGTTAATGTGTAAAATGGACTTATGGTGGGGTAACTAGTTAAGAAAGTTTGGCATGCAAGGACTTAGTGGGATATTTGCCCACTATTGTCTAAATAAAAAGGGGTCTTCACGTGAGGAGAATGTAAATTTTTTGCCATTTTCTTCTTCATCTTCTCCTAAACCAATTGTGTTAAGATTTTGTTGATTAAGGTCTTGTGAATTGCTAAGAAATTGGACAAGTAAGGAAGGAGCAAAGGCATTTTTATTAAGTAAGAAGAGTAGATTTTAATAGAGGTATGGGATTTGAACTTTGAAAATAATTTGCATATATGTGATATCTTTCAATTATAAGGCATGGAAATTATTTTGATCTTGCATGTATTTATAGTGATGAGGTAGATATTAAGAATGGTAGGTCATGCATATGTAGATCCTCAAATGAAGTTGCATGTAAAGGAATTAAGATTTTAGGCATTAATGTGAAAGGGTTGTCCAGAATTTGGATTGACCTTTAGTGACTATTTTGATCATAAGTTGAGTTTCTGAACTCCAAATTTGATGATTCTAGTTGGATTAGAATCAGGATATCTATTCCTACAAATGTTATAGAAATAGGACATAAAAAATGCCCAAAATAGTAGCCTTTTTTCAGTTGGCGGGTCAATGGAGCAGTCCTTAGTGATTTGCTAATAACTTGAGTTAGAGAGATGATATTAAGATGATTTTAAATTTTATGGAAACTAGAAACACAGGGGAATAAGTTTTATTAGAGCACTTGGCCTAAAAATGATGTTTTATATTTTTAATATTGGTAACAAAATGTAATTTGAAATCTACCACTGCACAGAATGTTTGTCATGGCACCCTTGTTTCACATAAAATTTACTAAAATGTCTCAAAATGATAGTAAAGCTTATTTAGACTTTCTTGAATGTTTTATAGCATCTTTTTATATAAATGAACATAAGAGAGAGATAAGTACATGGAGTATGTGATGATATCATATTGTAAAGCAATAGGTATGATTAAATGATGAAGCATGTTTATGGGAATGACAAGATCAGGTATGTCAACAATATTTTTTTAATTAAGACAAAGCAAGTGTATGATTAATATCATATAAGCATGTGTATTGCTTATTGGAGATAACATAAGTATATGGGAAAGTATAGACATGAATAAAGAATGATCATGCATGAATGAGATCAAATCTTGACATATGAGTGACATGTATAGGAATAGCTCTTATGAACCTATTTCACAAGCTTAGTGATGAAGTGTACAAGCATAATAAACATGCATACTTATATATGTAAAATAGTTAAGCATATATATATATATATATTATACATGAAGTTTATGCAGAGTAAAGTGAACAAATGTGCATTTTGAATTAATAGTATCCCTAAAAGAGAATATATAAAGCATTATGAACTAATGGTAGTAATTTCAGCATAATTTGAGTTAGAAAACTTAAATTGAGGTCATTCTAATTTCTAAGGTTACATAACATATATTCCTAAAAAATTGTAGAAGGAACCTAGCATTGAAATTGCCTTTAAGACATCCAAATAATTAATTGAATTTTCTATAAGCTGTTAATTTTTGTTCAGGAATAGGGTGAAGTAAAAATAATGCATCTTTGTGTATATTGGTCAAAATTCTATGAAGTTTATTTATATGAAAAATAGACTCTAAAATTTACATTTCATATGAAGGAAGTATAATTAAAAATGTATGCAAGCATGTCAAATGTTGACTTGAAATTCGTAGGGATTGGATGTACTGTTAGGGAACAAACCATAGTAAATTGGGCATAACTCTTGGTAGAGTTGTTAAAATGCTACAAAGTAAAATTTTGGTAAAACTAAAGTCATGGAAGTATAACTTTGATGAAGAAATGTTGGTCTAATTCCTTCTTTATTTTATTCTAAAAATCTTTATAAGTGGTAACAAACACTATTTTGGTTCTATGAACAACTTATAGTTTTTCTCAAATATCTCGAGCTATAGACAAGATATTATGGTGAATTTTCATGATTTGGAATCTAGACACATAGGGGAATAAAATTGAAGAAGATCATGTATCCTAAAATTGATGTTTTCAAAATCATAAGTGGCTTACAAGTTAGGTCCAGAATGCTGCCCTGTGCAGAATTTTAATGTATCTTACATTATGCCTTTTATATAGTTAAGTTAAATTTGTGTCTATGTAAATACACAATGAATTGGATATGGCATGTGATAAGACTATTAATAAAGGGTTAAATATATATATATATATATTCATACATGTATATAGGTAAAGATTATTGATAAAGATATCTAATATATACATGTATGTAGGTAAAGATTATTGATAAAGATATCTAATACATATATATATGTGACAAAACTTTTATACATGATTGTTATATGCAAGATAAATTTTGTGTATGTAATCCTATGATGAATAAGTGTATATTTTAACATATACCTACACTTTGAAATAAGAAATACAATAGTATGATCATGTTCACATGTAATGTCTTATGGATCACATGTTAAAGTATCTATTATGATGATATATGCAAAATTGTCAAAATATTAAAATGTTAAATGGCAAATTGGTTACATGTATTTATATAAACTAGGGATTTTGGATCTTTTTACATGATTACATACCTAAGTTGTGCTGTATTGGAAAGTTCTAAGAACAAGGCATGACTTATGTTGAACAGTTGAACAGGTATGATATATTACCTGATTGTCAGGGTATGTTCAAGCTAAATATGATGCCTACTGATAACATGATAAAAAACTATGTGAAATATTCTATGAACTTTGTATACATAGTTATGCTATAGTAATAATATATCTTTACTTTGGTTATACGTGTGCCTATTGATTTAATCAAGTGCAAGCATGATATATGAAAATAGAATTAAATAAAGTATCGCCTGCAATTAGAGTTCAATTGTGGATAAATATGCGCCTATAGGGATATTGCAGCTACCACCGTTGACCTTTTTAGGTATAAAGTACAGTTGATCCTATTAGATCATGTACAGCCCCATTTAGGCTGTTAGTTGACCCCGTTTGGGTCCATTTGACTGGTCCACCGTACAGTCGACCCCATTTGGGTCTATAGTTTTAATATCTTCGAATATCCACCATTTTGATATCCTTGAGTATCCACCGATCCCGTTATCCACCTTTCGAACTTAGGCAGGCTAAACTATAAGTACAGTACAAACATTAAAGTATAAAGTACAAAGCAAGCATCATATAAGAGTTAAGGATATTGCTTGATTACGTGTCTGACATGATATGATTGTATTGTTTCATAAGTTTAAATAAATAGAGGTTACCAAGTAACATATGATATGTATGCTATTTATGGTTGGTTCTAAATGTTCGAAATTTCTTAAATGAGTTACATGTATGAAGAATTCTCAGTCAGTATACAATACAAGCATGATAATTTAACTGTTAAGCTTTTCAAATGCTTTTATTATTTACTAGGTGAGGTTGTTAGATTTGTCAAGATTTTCTAATCCATTGATTACATGTTAAATAAATGTATATATATAAAGTGTGCTGAGTGTGATTACTGATGAAGCAATGGTAATATCAAAATGCTTTAAAAGTTGAAAAATATACAAGGTAAAGATATAATAGTTAATCAGAATGCATCTTATACATGGAATATATTATACATATGTATAAGGAATAGAATTTATTTGAATACAGTAACATGTTTCTAAGATAGTTAAGTATATCAAAGTGATCACTAAAATCCAAATGTGGGAACTCATAAAGTATAGATGAAGTATATATAAATATTTGTAAATAAGTGATAGAAATATGGCACAGTTATTAAAATGTTTGGCAATTGATATCAATACATGAATAATATAGTCATCAATGTTTGACAACTAATAATTCAAAGTAATTGGTCAAGAGTAACATATAGAAATCCATAAAGTAAGCTTGATGTATAGGATTCAAAGTAATGAATAAATAATGATAAAGGTAATAAATTGATAAGCAAAGGAAATATCAATAGGTATTGATATTGGTTATAAGTATATCAAAAGAGAATATAATTATAGGAGATTATTGTGAATATTATTTATAATGATTGCTTTATTTGCTTTAAGATGTGTATATATGGGTTTTCATCTTGAAGACCTTTAAAAGGGGTCATCCACATATTTTTGTTCCCCACTAAGCTTTATAGCTTAACACGGGTGTTTCATCCATGTAGGTTGCAAGTAAGGATTTTTCCCTAGGATGATATCTGTAGTGGGATAGCCAACACAAGAGAGAGATTGAAAGTATAGCTGTTAAGTGCATTTTGATTACAAGATTCTTATTTACTTTGACAAGGATGTGATGTAGAGATGATTCATAAATGTAAATATTGTATTGCTTAAAGATACTCTTAAGTATGCAGTAAAGTGTTTCGAGTATAAGAACCTGGTTAACATGCTTAATGATACAAGATATAGTGTTTACAGCTATGTATAGGATAAGGGTGCTACACATTTTCACTTGATGCACAAAGTCAGGCTTCACTTGCATTTCAGCTAATAAAGCTCCATCTGGTGCCAGACTCAAACTAACATTCATAGCCCGAAAAGCTGCAAACATTACTATCAGTCAATTACACTTATCAATAACTTATACAGATTCATTTAAAAGCATTTACATTATCTGAGATGAATTTTTTGCTAAGTACATCAGCTACTACATTAGCTTTCCCCTGGATGGTTGTCGATAAAGCAATCATAGTCCTTAATCAACTCTAACTAGTGCCTTTGTCTGAGGTTGAGTTCTCTCTAAGTAAGCAGATATTTCAAGCTCTTATGATCAAAATAAATATAACATCTTTCCCCATACAAGTAGTGCCTCCAAATCTTCAGTGCAAAAACAATAGCTGCTAGCTCTAGATTATAAGTAGGACATTTCTTCTCACGAGTCTTAAGCTTTCGGGAGGCATAAGCAATCACCTTGCCTTTCTACATTAGAATACAGCCTAAAACATTTCTAAAGGCATCACTGTAGATCACAAAATCCTTACCTAACTTAGGTTGTGTGAGAATGGGTGCTTCTGTCAGCATACTTTTTAAGCTTCTCAAAGAATTCTTAGCATTTATTAGTCCATACAAACTTAGTATGCTTTTGTAGCAGTTGAGTCATAGGAACTGCAATAGTGGAGAAGCCCTTTATAAATCTCCTATAGTACTCGATTAATCCTAGAAAACTCCTCACTTCAGTCACACATTCTTAGGTGGCTTCCACTGAAAAATCGCATCAATCTTTGAAGGATCCACCTTTATTCCTTTTATAGAAATGACATGACCTAGAAAAGATACCTCATTCAGCTAGAAGTCACATTTACTGAAATTGGTATACAATTTCTTTTCCCTTAGAGTCTGTAGAACAATTATCAGATGTTGGTCATGCTCTTCCGGCATCTTCAAGTATACCAGAATGTCATCAATGAAGATCACCACAAACTAGTCCAAAAAAGGGGCGAAAAATCATGTTTATCAAGTCCATGAAGGCAGCCAGTGCATTTGTAAGCCCAAATGGCATGATCAAGAACTCATAATGGCCATACCTAATGCGAAAAGTAGTTTTAGATACATCTGAAGCTTTTACTACCACCTGATAGTAGCCTGATCTCAAGTCAATCTTCAAAAATATGCCTGCTCCCTTCAACTGATCAAACAATTCTTCAATACGAGGAAGGGGGTATTTGTTCTTTATGGTCACTTTATTCAACTATCTATAATCGATGCAAAATTTGAGTGTCCCATCTTTCTTCTTCACAAAAAGGACTGGTGCTCCCCAGGGAGAAACACTGGGTCCGATAAATCCCTTGTCAAGCAATTCTTATAGTTAAATTTTCAATTCTTTTAATTATGCTATTGCCATTCTATAAGGAGCAATGGAGATAGGTGCAGTTCCTAGAGCAACATCAATGGAGAATTGCAGTTTCCTGTTTGGTGGTAAACCCGGTAACTCATCAGGGAACACATCAGTAGGCACTTCTGACACCTTTGAACTATCTTTCTTTGCCTCCACTGTATAACACATGTAAGTTATGCACCATTTTCTGATCAATCTCTTAGTAGTAAGATATCACATCAGACAAGAAATTAGTTCTTACACCTACCACTGTGATCTTTCGACCATCTTCAAGCTTTAAAGTGACCCTTTTTCTTTTGCAATCAATAGTCATTTGGTTGGCGGATAACCAATCCATTCCTAGTATCACATCGAACTCATGGAAGGGTAACTCAATCAGATTTTCCAAGATTACATAACCCTAGGCACTAATCAGACACTATTTATAAACTTTATTCATTACCACACTATGTCCCAAAGGATTACTCACCAAAATATTCTGATCCAAGCATGCCTCTTTCATCCCTTTATCCCGATCTAAAGCAGTGCTAATATAGGAATGAGTATAACCAGGATCTATCAAAAGTATGTACTGAATCAGATAATAGGAGAAATTTACCTACTATCACATCTGGAGCATCCTTCTCCTTTCTGGCTCTAACAACATAAGTCTAGCATACAGCACACCTCTGTCCCTGCGATGACTGCCTAATTGGCTTAGAAGCTGAAGTGATAGGGTAGCTCCCCTACCACAACCTCTCGATGCAGAGGACCCAGTACCTGATGCTGGAGAAGTGGTTGAAGTAATCTGCACTACTGGATAGTTTATGATCTATTAGTTTCTGGATCCACACCTAAAACATGCTCCAGTAAGATATCTGCCCTCCTCGGGATGAATCTTACCACAATGGTCATAAGCAACTACTAACCTACTATCTCTATCTCGATGTGTAGTGGCTGTTGAAGTAGCTAGAGCTCTACCACATGGTGCACTGCCCTGACCTCAACCTGTTGAAATTAGAGGATGGCCCTAAGGTGCTGGAGATCCTTTAAACTTCTTTCCTTGATCGCCTTTACCAATGGACTATCCCTATTTCCTCTTTTGCTGGAACCGGGACTGTCTCTCAGCTTGCTCTAGCTGAATAGCTTCTAACTTAAGTGTAGCTTCAATCATAGCTCTCAAATTAGGGTGCTTTTGAGTCCAATAATCTATCCGAGCTCTGTGTGCAGTCCTCTCTCAAATCTCTGGCATAACTTCTCATCTGTGGACTGGCTCTAATCAATATAAGCACTGAGGCACTCATATTGAGCCACTAACTTATTACTCTATTTAAGCCTCCTGAAGGCATCATGCATTGAAATTTTATATTTTGAACCGGTATATTTTTGTTCAAACTTGGACAAAAAGAATCTCCAACTCAATTGATCCACTGAGGTATGTCTCCTGACATAATCCCACCAAATAAAAGCTGGACCGTGAAGAAATGCTACTATGCCCTCTAGTTACTCCTCTGCTAAACTGGTTGTAATTTCAAAAAGTCTTTTTATTTTAAATAACCAGTCTTTTACCTGTGCTAGTATCAGAGGATCTCTTTTAGAAAAATCTTTAGCTCCAAGCCCTTTTAACTGCTTCAGAATAGGCTTCCATTTAGGTGGAGTTGGCTGAACCTGTACAACTGCCAGTGAGGATTAAGTATGTCCTATCTGCAGCCACTGATGAATGTAGTCAGCCATTAAGTTAAAAAAGTTCATGTGGAGGTGGCATAGCTATAGAAGAAGCTTGCTGCTATGGGGCCTTCTGTTGTCCAGTACCAATCGATGCCTCACTCTCTTCATCCCTCACCTGCCTGTCATGATCATAAGACATATTTTCACTATAAAACAGAAAGGAGCAAGTATACATTAGATTTTCATAACACCTTTTTACTAACAATTGGCATATATATATAGACAAATCATTTACTTATTCCCACTCCGATCTTAGAACCGCTTAAACCATTACTCTGATACCACAAAATGTAATACCCTTAGTGAAACAATCTTACAGACTTATGCAATTGATCGGAATATTGTTTTATATCCTTTTCATAACTACCATACTTTTTTACTTAAGGTTGCTAATCCAACATTTCAATTCATAATTTCTATTTGTCGTAGACCTATAACTGTTCAATTTTACTATTTATTTTTATAAAATCCGGCACCATAACGACTATATTCTTAACTAGCCTTTGAAAAGCAAACAATAACCACAGCCTCTCTGAGGCACAACAGTTTATAAACAAATCATATTTCGCATCCATATTTTCTATCGCACTTCAAATATATAAAATTCATCCACTTCCAGTAGCCATTTACATACTTTCACAATCATCATGTTTAATATTATAGACCTATTTTCTCACTATAACTATAAAATAAATATATACATGTCAATAAAAATTATCATTCATATCTTTTCAGCATCCTTCATGTTCTGTGTACTTTTTGCTCCAGAGATATCAGTACCTGCACATAGTAAATCCTACGTGCTGAACATTAAATATGCCTAGTGGTGACTAAAAATCATAGTATTTCCCTAACATGCATAATTATTTTAATTATGCTAACTTATTAGATTTTCTTGTCAATAGGCATTTTATACTATTCTTAACAGACTTTTGAATTCAATCCTAAAACTTTACACAACTTTCCAATTTAATCCTTAATCATTCAATTTATTGCAAAAATACCCTTTTTATATATTAATTACAAAATTGCCATTTGTTTTCTTATTTTCACCTTCTAATCCATTAATTGACCTATAAATTACCAATTAAATCTTGTTTTGATTTTTTCATGCAAAATTACATTTTAATTCCTTAACTTTTCAGAAGTTGACTTTTCATACTGTCTATTGACTAAATTACTATTTTATCCTTATTAATCATTTTCTTATCATTGTTGCTTATTAAACTTATTGTTTAGGAAAATTATCATTTTGCCCCTAAACTTTTTATTATTTTTCATTTAGGTCCCTTTTTACTTCTAACTTTTCTTTTAGCTTTCTTCTTACACTTTTAACATATTCTTATCATTATGCCCCTAGTACAGACCCGACAAAAACTTTCAGATTGGATATACTGGATGTGGATCCTCTAAGATCACATAAAGACTGAGAAATGATCTTAAAGGATCATTTCTCATAGAACAGATAATAGAGCAGAGAGATACTATAGGAGATTAAAGATCCTACCATAGCAAAGCAAGTCGTCATGACTTGCACTGCGATACGGATGTCCCTATGGCAAGCTAATTATATCCTGAGCTATATTTTTACTGCCTGACTATTTCTAAGGGCACAAATTTATTAAATTACACATCATTATTCAAAATTTTCACACTTTTCATTACTTTTTCAATACAATCAATTAGTAGTCAATCTTTTAAATCTCTTTTACATAGTATGTGAATTATACCACACTAATTCACGATTTTCTCATCAAATTATGAATTAATTCACATTAATTCAATTTTTTTTACCTTATATATAACCAAAATTCATCTCAAAAATATTCATTTAATTTTCATAAATTCTACAACAGTTCATGGACATGTTATTTCATCTCTACATTCATTTTAAAGCTTATTTTCATTAAAATAAACCAAATACACATTATTTTCCTTTTAGGAACAATTCGGCCACTACATAAAAACCACCATACATGTTCTTTTAATTTTATTTAAGCTTCCTAATAGGCTTATTTAAGGTCTAATTACACTATTCTACTATTAATTTTAATTATACATATTTCTATTAAATTTTCCTTAATAAACCTAAAGGAAAATCATAAAAATTATAGGAAAATAAAAGGATTTATTAGTCACTAACTTTTTCCTTGTACTTAGGCTTCATTTTTCTCACCTTTGGCCTTGACAACTTGTTCTTCCTTTTGAAAACCTAACATGGCTGAAATTTTTATTAAGTTAAACCTTATGATTTTGATCTCAAATGCTTAAAATAACATTAAATATGAACTTTAGGCACCTAAAACTAGTAATAAACACCTTAGAACAAAATTAAAATCAAGAAATTCTCTTACCTCAAATTGATACCTAAGGCTTTAACCATTGATTTTCCTTATTTTACTTCCTTTAATCAATGGATAGAGGGTCAATAAAATAACTAAAGAGGCTGGAGATAATTTTTAGTGATAGAATTTAGAGAGAAAGTGAAGGAAAATTTGAAGAAAAATGGTGGAAATCAAGCTATGATGGTTCGAATTTGGGAGAAAGAGAACAAACTGGTGGACGACTTTGGCTTTCTCTAATTTTTTCCCTTTTATACCTCTCTTAGGTGGCTTGGGCTTGGGCCTAAATCAATTAACCAAAGCCCATTAATTATCCAATAAATAATTTTAATTAATTTCTACCACTTTCTAACTCCAAATCACATCAAATTTGATTTCATCATTCTTATCAGATAAAAAATGGGCTGTACATAAAATTTCAGCCCAATCAAAGTCCATTTCTAGTTTGGTTCAATTAAATTGGTCCAATTCAAAATTACTATTGCTACGAAAAAATTTACTTTTTTTGCAACCAAAATATTCTACACATTATTTTAGGCATATATATAATTTTTGGCAATTTTTAGATATCATTTGCTATTTTTAATGGCTCGGTCAAATTTTGGTCAAACAATTACCCTAAAATTTGGACTACTCTGTTTTTCGTATTTTTGACTTTTGGAGGCATATTTGACTTCAAATTCACTTCAAATTTTAACCCCGGACTACTCGTGACCAATACTTTTTGATAGTCAAATAAAATATTTTTCGCTTCCAGAGGTATATTTCAACTTGGAATACTATTCACATCAGAAAGTAGTATTTACAGCTAATCCGGTGTTGAGACCATTACATGCCCGCCGAGTCACCCATCCTTGGATTACCTTGGCCCGAACACGTTTAACCTTTATACTTTTCTCGATTTTCCTGTCTTATTTAACTCTAATTTCTCCAAAATTTATCTTAGGGTAATTATTTATGCTCTACTTCTTACCATACATGACATATACAAATTTGGGGTGTTACACAAATAGATGGTCAGTTGGAGCGGGTGATTTTGATATTAAAAGATATGTTGCAATGCTATGTGTTAGAGTTTGGTAGCAGTTGGGGAAAATACTTATCTCTTATAGAATTTGCCTACAACAACAGCTATCAGTCCAGCATAAAAATGGCTCCTTTTGAAACTTTATATGGAAGAAAATGCAGAACTCTTTTGTGTTGGATAAAACTGAGCAAAAAGAGGCTGGTAGGATCTGACTTGATCTGTGATTTAGAAGAAGAGGTGCGGATTATCGAGGGTAGATTGAAAAAAACCATGGATCATCAGAAATCCTTTATAGATCTAAAAAGATATAGAGTTCCAGGACGGAGACGAGTTTTTCTAAAAGTATCTCCATGGAAAAAAGTTTTGAGATTTGGCAAGAAGGGCAAGCTAAGTCCAAGATTCATTGGCCCTTATGATATACTTCAGCGAGTGGGTCCTGTAGCTTACTAATTAAAGCTACCATTGGAGTTGGAGAAGATGCATGATGTGTTCCACGTGTCCATGCTTTGTAGGTACATGTCTGATTCTAGTCATATGATCACACCAGAAGAAATTCATGTGCAGGTCCATATGACCTATGAAGAAATACCGGTAGGGAGATTAGATAGCTCAGGAATAAACAGGTTCCATTAGTGAAGGTTTTATGGCACCATCACAATGTGAAAGAAGCTACATGGGAACTGAAAGCGGCTATGAGACGACAACATTCTCTGCTCTTCGACATAGGTAAATTTGGAGGATGAGATTTCTTTTAGTAGGGGATAATTGTAATAGTCTGAACATTGGGTTAGCCGTAAATAGTATTTCCTGATAATAAATAGTACTTTCGGTCTGAAAAGTACATCCGAAGGTGAAAAATATTTTATTTGACTATCAAACAATATTGATCATGGGTAGTCCGAGATTGAAATTTGAAGTGAATTTGAAATCAAATAGGCCTCAAAAGTTAAAAACATGAAAAACGAAAGCGATTTGGTTTGAATAGTAACTAGATTTGACCAAGTTGTTAAAAATAGCAAATGACCAAGTTGTTAAAAATAGCAAATGAATTCTAAAAATTTACAAAAATTATATACATGATTAAAATGATGTGTAAAATGTTTTGATTGCAAAAAGCAAATTTTTTGGTAACACCGATAATGGTTGAATCGGACCAATCTAATTGAACTGATCCAGTAACTGACGTCGTTTGGGTTGAAATTTTATGTACAACCTATATTTAATATGATAAGAATGATGGAATCAATTTTGAAGTAAACTTATATTTGATATGATAAGAATGATGGAATCAATTTTGAAGTTATTTGGAGTTAAGAAGTGAGAATTATAGCAGAATGACATAATAGGCTTAATTTCAGCTTTTAGGCCTTAAGTGAGTGGGCCTTGGTTGAACCATAGCCTAACCTAATTTGGACAACATATAAAAGGAAGGAGGCAGATATTTTGGAGAGTCAAACTCATCTCCTTCAGCACCTTCTTCTCTCTTGGAGTTTGAAACCACCGTAGCTCACTTTTTTCATTTTTTTTCAAGCTTTTTCTCTCATTTTCTCACCCAAATCCAAGCATAAGAAATAATATTCTATCTCTCTAGATCATTGTTTGAGCCTCTATCATTTGATTAGAGGTATATAAGATAGAGAAAATAAGTGGGAAAGCTTCAGGTATCAATTTGAGGTAAGTGAAATTTATGAATTTAAATTGTTTTTATGGTGCTTACATGTATTTTAGGGTGCCTAGAGTTCATTTTTATGTTATTTTAAGCATTTAGGATAAAAAAATTAAGGTTTCTTATGAAGAGAAATTCAGCCATGGTAGGTTCCTTTGGTGAGGGACAAGCTTCCCAAGCTAAAGGGGAAAAAAAGGAAGTCTAGGTAAGTATAAGCCAAAGAAAAAGATTAGTGACTAATAAATCCTCTTATTTCCCTTAATTTTAAATGATTTTCCTTCATGTTACTTGGGAACAATTTAGGAAAAATATGTATAATTGCAATTGACCTTAGATTATTGAAATTGGACCTTGAATAAGCTTATTAGAATGCTTAATTTAATTTTAAAGAATATGTATGGTGGACTTCTCATGTAGGCTGAATGGTTACCTTAGAGGAATTAATGTTTGTTTTGTGTATTTTGATGGAATTAAGCTATAAAATGATTGAAGAGATGAGAAAACATGTCAACGGATTTTTGCAGAATTTATGGAAATTAATTGAATATTTTTGCAAGGAAATTTGATTATTTACTAAGTGAAAATATTGAATTATTGTGAAATAATTCATAATTTGATGAGAAAATGGTGAATTATTGTGAAATAATTCACAAATTGTGTAAAAAATATTGAAAAAGTTAAATGACAAAGTACTAAATTGAAAAAGTAATTAAAATTGTTAAAAATCTAAAAAATGATTTGAAACTAAAAGAACTTTTGCCCTTAGCAATAGCTAGGCAATCAAAATCTAACTCAAGATATAAATGGCTAGCCATAAGGATGCCTATACTGCGGTGTAAATCATTGCGACTTGCTTTGCTATGGTAGGATCACTGATTTCCCATGATTTATGTCTGTTCTGATATCTGTTCTGTGAGAAATGGTCCTTAGAGGTCATTTCACAATCTATATGTGGCCTTGTGGGGTCCACATCTCATATATTTAGTTTGAGAATTTCTATCAAGATTGTAGTAGAGGCATAATGATAAGAATAAGTTAAAAATACAAAAAAAATGAAGTTAAAAATGAAGTTTAAAGTGAAAAATGACCTAATTAAAAAGAAATAAAAAGTTTAGGGGCAAAATGATAATTTTTCCAAAAATTGTATTTAATAAGTAAAAGTGATTAGGAAATGATTAAAAAGGGTAATATGGTAATTTAATGACCAAATAGTCAAAAAGTAAACTTTTATAAAGTATAGGAACTAAAACGTAATTTTATATAAAAAGTTAAATAAGGACCAATTAGAAGTTTTGAATGCCAAAACTCAAATGTGAAGTGGAAATAAGAAAGCTAATGGCAATTTTGTAATTAAAGTGTAAAAAGGCATTTTCGTAATAAAATGAAAAATTAAGGATTAAAGTGAAAAGTTTACCGAAGTTTTAGTATTGAATTGAAAAGACTGTTAAAAATATTGAAAAGTGATTTTTGGTAAGAAAAATTGATAATTTTTACATAATTAGTGTAATTATGCATTTTGGAAAATACTATGATTTTTAATCACCATTGGGCATATTAATGCTCAGCACGTGGTAAGAGTTACTTTTGTATTGGTATGTATATATATTTGTAAATGTTTGAAGTTAAAGTATTGATCTGTATTGATACAGTTTCTGTATTTATGAAAAAAATGTGATTGACTCATAGTGGATTAATAGTGTTTGGTTGATATGTATTGAGCTATGTGGATGAATTGTAGATATTATTTTTCAACTGTTGTGCCGATGTTGATCCTCTGAGGGGCTGTGAAAATTATTTGATTTTCAGGGGGCTAATCAAGTTCATAGCTGTTATATCGCCGAATTTTTGTAAAATGAATAATAAAATTGGATAGTTATCAGTCAGCAACAAGTGGACTTATGGAATGAATATTGGATAAGCATTAATAATTAAGGATTTATGTGATTAATAGTATGATTTTTAAGATATGAATGGAAAATTTTTTTCGGTCAATCGCTTAAATTATTAAGACCATAATAGTAAGGGTGTTACAAGCAACCCTTATGAGAATACTTGCAATTGAACTACTTCTCCCATTCCAAACATAGTTATCATGGTTCTTCCAAATACTCCAACAAAGCATAACAACCTCTAAGCAATTATCAGTAGAAAAATTATTGAAAATAAATGCAAGCCAATCAGCAAAGTTCACAAAATAACCTCTTATAATGCCATAAGAAGAATGTGACCAGCAATGTTTAGCAAGAGGACAATCAAGCAAAGCATGAATAATAGTTTCTTCATCAAGGCAACACAACTGAAACAAAAGGTCTATATCCACATACTTGAAATAAAAGGTGGAATTTATTGGTAGATAATTGGTGCACTCTCTCATAATCATGTTAAGCACTTATAGGGCACTTTCAATTTCCATAACTTCTTTCAAAAGGAATTTTGATCTATATAAGCCCAATGACTGGTACTTAGCAGTTGATTGACACTTTTAGCTATATATGAACCAATCTGATTGGCATGCCACCACCAAGAGTCACTTGGACACTGAAAACTCAAAAGGATCTTTTTGATTAACTATCTATATTAGTCCTTGAAAAAATAAGACAAAATAGCATAATTCCAAAAGCATCCATCTTCTACCATGAATTCAAAAACCCGAAGATTTGCATCATACTGACAAGAATTATTAATTGAGGAAATAAAAGGATTTTATGCATCATGTAGCCTAGGATATTTCCATATAAGAATATCTTTAGCAACTCTCCATCAAATGCCCTTCTGCATAAGCCTTTTGTGCTGCCCATAAACTTCACCAAATTTAACTTGGATTATTAATAATTTTAGAGAATCTAGCTTTGTAAACAAATGCCAAGCCTACTTCCTTAGTATAATAAGATTAAATTCATGAAAAGTTATAAAAGTCAAGCCCCCATTTGACTTGTTGTTACATAGATAATTCTAGCTTTTCCAATGAATATTTATATTCCATGTTCCTTTCAACCCCCACCAAAACCCATTTTGCATCTTTTTAATATTAGTGCACAAATTAAAGAGCAATAAGAACATACTTATATTTTAATTTGAAAGGGATTGAGCCATATTCTTGATCAAATTTCTTTACTAGCCTTGAAAGAAGAATTATATCCCAACCCTATAGCTTCCTTTGAACCTTATCCTTAATGAACCCAAAAATTGTACTTTTATTTTTCCTCACATATAATGGCATCCCCAAGTAACAATGACAATATAAACCCATTTGAACATTGAGAATACTTCTAACTTATTCTGTAACATCCTGTATAGTATTATAGCTGAAAATAATTAAAGATTTATTAAAATTAATGCACTTCCTAGAGGCTCACTCATAAGCTTTGAATTCTTTGTTCATGAAGAGAGCTTTAACTTGGTCTACTTTGAAGAAAAAGTAACTATCATCAGCAAACAGGAGATGAGAAATTGCCGATCCACCTATAGCAATCGAAACCTCATGAATAGCACATTGAGATTCCATATTATTCAACAAAAAGTTGACACATTGGGCACATAAAATAAATAATGAGAAGATAAGGGATAACCTTGTTTTAAGAGCTTTGTTTGGGACAATCGGACCCAAAATTTGGTTACCATGACTTATAAAAAACTTGATAGAAGAAATGCACATCATAATGAGATTTATCCAACCTTTATCAAAGCCCATTCTTCTCATAACATTTGCTAAATATTACCACTCCACTCGGTCATATCCTTTGCTCATATCCACTTTAAGAGCAACAAATCCCTTATCTTTGATATTTCCTTTGAAGATTGTGCAAGATTTCCTAAGCAATTAGGACATTATCTGTAATGAGTTGGCCTACCACAAAAGCACTTTGGTTCTCAAAGATAACTTTAGGAAGAACACTTTTCATTCTATTTGTTAACATTTTTGCCACAATTTTATACAAGATGTTGCATTGAGAGATATGCCTAAGATCTACAATTACCTCTGCCTTTTGCTTCTTTAGAATGAAAATTATGGCTAGGCTAGTTGGAAGGGAGACATTTTGAATGAACTGGATACAAGCTGCATGTATCCTAACAATGTTGGTAAAATGCTAGATTATATCCATCTATACTAGGAGACTTATCCAGATGCATAGTAAAAAAGAGCCTTCCTAATGTCCTCTGCACTAAAAGAATAAATAAGCCAATCATTTTGCTATTGAGAAATAATAAATGGAATGCAATTAAGAATTTCATAATCCTGCATATGATGAGAAGTAAAGAGTCTCTAAAAATAATTAGTGATATGCTCACCCATCTTTATTTCACAAGTGGTCTAGTTACTCACTTTACCTCATAGCTTTTCAATGCTATTTTTCCTTTTACTCTTTGTAGCATAAGTGTGAAAAATTTTGTATGTTGCTTCTAAAAAAGTTCCTTTTGATTATCACTTTAAAATATTCCTGTTTATCCAAGTTGAATCTTTGAATAGAGTCATCATCCCTACCAGTTCTTTGGAAATTCATAGCATTTTTACAAGATTTTAAAATGACCTACACAACACCAAAAAAGAGAAAAAAAGTTGCCAGAGAATGAAGAAGATTCGACGAGGCTGATTTGTAATTTTTATAATTCCCCTAAACTATACCCTAATAGAAGTGGGATCTAATATTTATGGAAGCTTAAAAATTTGATGGTTAACAAATATGATATTTAATATGAGTTGGGGAAATGATCAATATTAATGACATTGTTGGAGGGCAATTCGATAATTTGCACTAATTATGTTATGTATGCTCAAATATATGAAATCTTAAGTTTAAGTAAAGAATAAGTTAAGATTCCATGCTAATACTTGAAATTTTGGAATTATGTGGCCAAATTACAAATATGCAAAAGTCAAAATTAGAAGGTAATAGGAGCTTGGCACCTAGTACCTCTAGAAGATCCTAAAGAAAAAGCAAAATGCAAACATTTTGAGAGGAGGAGTGGCCAACCATTTAAGACAAAAAAATCACAACATTTTATTCTTTTCTCCCTAAAATTCACACTAAAATCCTGCTATAAAGGATTTTACAAATGAAGGATTAAAAATCTAATTTAGTTTTTAGCAAAGTAAGGTAATTAGTATGCATAATTACTCTTTTGTCTTCTCCTTTCTATTTCAAACGTGTTGGTTGGAGTTGGGAATATGGAAATTAAGCTAAATGGGTGTATTAATATGTGTTTATAGTGGTTAAAAGGTAGCAAATATGAAAGGAAAAATAAGAATAATTAGAATGGTTGTTAGAGGCTAAAAGGAACAAGAACAAGGTATGGAAACCTATTATTGCACTTAATATTGTATTTTATGTTTTTATATAGTTTGTGGATGAATTCGTTTATGATATTAATAATGAATAAAGGAATTAAGGTTTATTTATGAGTTGGAAAACAAATTAAACTTTGAATGAATTATTAGGACCAACTCTAGTTATGGTTCATTTGAACCAGTTCAAGTATTTTGGCCATAACTTTGCCTATTGAACTTCAAATTGAGTAATGTTAGTGCCATTGGAATTTTAAGACATAGGGATTCAACTTTTATGAGATCTCTAAAGCTAATTCATCCCCTATGATACTCAAAAATTACCAAAGAGACTAAATTCTATTGCTAGCCCTTGTTTTGGACAAGTTTATAGTATTTTTGGTATAAATCCTAAAATATAGCTTCAATGGAAACTATAAATGTAGGAAAATAAAAGTCTAGAAGACTATTTGGACTAATTTTAAGTTTAACTAAGTCAAATCAACCATGCCAAGTTCAGCAAAGAGGTTGTTGTAGAGAGTTTTAAAAGTCTATTGAGGGTTATAGATAGCAAGATTTTATGACCATC
>JBBPFJ010000370.1:0-139771 GCA_037975025.1 Excoecaria agallocha | reverse complement strand
ACTCCATTAATGGTAGATACCTATCCCAACTCCCTGCAAACTCCAAAACACATCCTCTCATCATATCCTCTAGAATCTGAATAACCCGTTCAGATTGCCCATCCGTCTGAGGGTGGAATGCTGTACTGTAACGAAGCTGAGTTCCCAAAGCTTGTTGCAAACTCTGCCAAAATCTTGATGTGAATCTCGGATCTCGATCAGAGATTATTGACACCGGAATGCCATGCAGTCTAACAATCTCATTTACATAAAGTTCTGCCAACTTATCCATAGGGTAGTCCATCCGAACTGGTATGAAATGAGCTGATTTAGTCAACTTGTCAACTATAACCCAAACAGCATCATGCTTTTTCTGTGTAAAGGGCAATCCTGTTACAAAATCCATAGTGATATCCTCCCATTTCCATTGTGGAATTGGAATGGGGTTCAACAAACCAGAGGGTAGCTGGTGCTCTGCTTTTACCTGCTGACAAGTCAAACATTTGGAAACATAGGCTACCACACCTTTCTTCATGCCAGGCCACCAATAACTTTGTTTCAAATCCTGGTACATCTTGTTTCCACCAGGGTGCATAGTAAATACTGTATTGTGAGCCTCTTTCAATACTGTTCTCTTTAATTCTTTGTCATCAGGAACATACAATCGATTCTAATAATACACACCCCCATCTTCTTTCACTGAGTACTCAGACTGGGTCCCTTCATGTAAAGACTTCAAAATTTGTTGCAACTTTTCATCATGCTTCTGTGCATCAATCACTGTTTGCCTCAAACAAGGTCTAGCTTTCAACTATGCTATTAAAGTGCCATCATAAGCAATTTTCCATCTACAGCGATGTGCAATCATAGCAGCCATCATCTTACGGCTCAAGGCATCAGCTACAACATTAGCTTTGCCTGGATGGTAATCCACTATACAATCATAATCTTTAAATAGTTCTAACCATCTTCGCTGTCTCAAGTTAAGTTCCTTTTGAGTGAGCAAATATTTGAGACTCTTGTGATCTGTATAGATTCTGGACTTTTCCCCATACAAATAATGTCGCCAAATTTTCAAGGCAAACACTACTGCTGCTAACTCTAGGTCATGGGTTGGATAATTTTGTTCATGTGGCTTCAACTATCTAGATGCATAGGCAATTACTTTGCCATCTTGCATTAACACACAACCCAAGCCAACTCTAGAAGCATCACTATACATAGCATACTCCTTTCCTGTAACTGGCTGTGTCAAAACTGGAGCCTCTATCAGAAATTTCTTCAACTGATCAAAACCTGCTTGACATCGGTCAGTCCACTCAAACTTTATACCCTTTCTCAGATGTTTAGTGAGTGGTGTGGCTATAACTGAAAAGCCTTCCACAAAGCGACGGTAATAACCTGTTAAACCCAGAAAACTTCTCACTTCTGTCACATTTCGAGGCGGCTTCCAATTCACTATAGCCTCTATTTTAGCTGGATCCACCCTAATGCCTTCAGAAGATACTACATGACCAAGAAAAGAAATTTCCTTAAGCCAAAAATCACATTTACTCAGCTTAGCATACAGCTGATTCTCCCTCAGAATCTGTAAAACAATTCTCAAATGCTCAGCATGTTCCGTTTCATTCCTCGAATACACCAAAATGTCATCTATGAACACAACAACAAACTGATCCAGGTAGGGTCTAAACACCCTATTCATAAGATCCATAAATGCAGCCGGTACATTTGTTAACCCAAAAGGCATCACCAGAAACTCATAATGCCCATATCGGGTTCTAAAGGCTATTTTGGAAACATCCACATCCTTAACCCGAAGTTGGTAATAACCTGAGCGCAAATCAATCTTGGAAAACACTCCAGCACCCTTCAACTGATCAAATAAATCTTCAATTCTTGGTAAAGGATACTTATTTTTTATTGTTACCCTGTTTAACTGTCTGTAATCTATGCACATCCTCACAGACCCATCCTTTTTCTTCACAAATAAAACCGGTGCACCCCAAGGTGATGTACTAGGCCTAATGAAGCCTTTGTCAAGCAACTCCTGTAGCTGAGCTTTTAGTTCTTTGAATTCCAAAGGAGCCATCCTGTATGGTGCCTTCCAAATAGGAGCTGTACCAGGTAGAATGTCTATAGACAATTCAACTTCCCTTTCAGGTGGAAGACTTGGTAAGTCTTTAGGGAACACATCAGGAAACTCTTTCACCACTGAAATCTCTTGAAGATTCACATTTTCTATTCTTGAATCAAGCACAAGTGCTAAGAAAGCTTCACACCCTTTTCTCAAAAATCTCTTAGCTTGCATAGCTGATATTACATTAGCTATAGGTTCAGATCGAATGCCTTGTACTAAAGTTTCTTCACAATCAGAACCAATGAGAGTTACAGTTTTAGCTTCACAATCAATCACTGCATGATGTCTAGACAGCCAATCCATACCAAGTATAATATCAAACTCCCGGAATGGTAACTAAATAAGATCAGCAAGGAATTCTTTCCCTTGAATTACAATAGGACACTGTTTATGCACTCTATTAACAACAACACTGTGACCTAAAGGGTTGGTTACATAAATATCATATTCTAGTTCATGAGCAATAGACTCATTTCTACCCATATCCCCAGTGCAAATATAAGAATGAGTGGAACCAGGATCAATAAGTGCATGCATATCAGAATCAAAAAGAGAGAATGTACCAACTATGACTTTTGGAGCACTCTGATCCTCTCTAGCTTTCATTGTATAAGCCCGAATAGGAACAACTGGAGCTGTGGGCCTGTCAACTGATTCAGAAATGTTCCTGGACTGGGATCCCTGATAACTCGATCCCCCACGTCCTCTTCCCCTGCCTCTACCTGAAGATGGTGCTTTAAAAGTTTCTCTATTGCCCTGCTGTCCCACATCCTGTTCCCTCTTCGATGGACAACTAGCCATGAAGTGATCGGTACCACCATATTTGAAACATGCCCCAGACAATTTCCTGCAACTACCCCAATGTTTCCTAGAACAATGGGGACATACTGAAGGTTGCCCCCCACTCTGATTCCCTGAAGCTTGTTTTCCCTGTTTAGACATTGCAGAAGATTCTTGTCTCCTGTCCCTTTTTGTAGAACTATAGCCAGATTCAGCTGGCTGATTTCCTTGTGCTCCACTAGCTCTCTTTCCTGTAAAAGATCCACCCTTGGACCCACCTCTTCTCTGTTCTCTCTCCCTTTTTGCCATTTCATTCTTTTCAACTCGCAAGGCTACTGTAACCAGTTGAGTGAAGTTAACCACTTGCAAAGATGTAAACCCAATCAACTTTTCTCGGATACGATCATTCAATCCATCTTTAAACTGTCTACATTTAAAAGCATCAGTTAACATCTCATCAGGAGCATATTTGCACAGGTGACTGAATTCTTTCTCATACTCAGCCACAGACATAACTCTCTGTTTTAAGTGGAGGAATTGCTTTAACTTCTCTTGCTTATACTCCTCAGTAACATACTTTTTCTTGAATTTAGCTATGAAAAATTCCCATGTAAGGGGATCTGGTAACTGAGGTTACTTCAATACCAACTTCCACAAGTCATAAGCTGCACCCTGTAACAGAGACACAGCACAAGATGCTTTATGACTCACTGGACAACTAATTTCATCAAAAATTCTCTCTAGCCTTTCCAGCCAAAATTCAGCTTCTTCAGACTGTTCCAGATTAGTGCCTAAAAATTCTTCAGCACCATGCTTTCTAATTTCAAAAATTGGAGCTTTGGGTACTGTCATTCTTTGAAGAACTTGAGCCATATCCTGTGATATTTTTAACAATGCTTCTGTAGGGACGGCTGTTGGGACCTCATTTGGATTGGAGGATGAAGGTCCAATATTGGAAGGATTAGTTCTAACCGGCCTGTTACTTTCAGCCGATTCCTCAAATGCATCTCTAGAGCTCTCCATCTTTAATCTATAAGAAAAACAGGGACTTTTGCATCAGGCCAACAAAACACTATATCATACTATAGAATCCTAGGTTCATTTTTACCCAGAAAAGGCTAAACCTAGGGCTCTGATACCACAAATTGTAGCACCCCCTATGCAAATACCCCATTATACATGTATCATGAATACTATTAATCATGCTTATGCTACATATTCATTTAATCATCATTTAGCCATTAAACATGCCACATGGTTTCATATGCCTATATGGGTGCTACAAGTCTATTCCTGTTTTCCATTTCATAACTATTAACATGCATACTAGACTATATGAATATTACTTTATGTAAATCACATGCACACATATTCTGTCTTAGCTTTACTAATAGTGAGTTACAATATTCCGCATCGGTTTTAAACATAACATAAAATAACTAGCCTTAATAGAAAACATATGATAATTGTATTACAAAATATCCTACATCAAGGTTATAAGTCGATGGTTGGCCCTTCCTGATGCAGAGAACGTCCCTCAACAAAAGTCTTGCTATTTGAACCTACACGGATAAAATAACCCATGCTAAGCTATAAAGCTTAGTGGGGAATATCTACAGATGGATGACCACACACACAGGTCATCAAACATACATATACAATGTATACAATTAATAACATATGCAACATATCATGTCTTTAATACCAAATACTTTAAAGCATAACATATTCTTCCATGTTCCTAATCATTGTACCCAGAAGAGTAACAATTATGCTCATATTCATAATTCATATAGACAGCAATTTCCCAAGTAAACATATTCAAATAAAACATAATTCCTGTGGTAAAACAACATTATTATCCACAATATCAATCTTTAGTCAAATCACTTTAACTGTTTAATTTCATTATCATAACTATGAATAACGTTTAGCCTGCCTTAGCTTTATCAGTGGATAATGGGAACTATGGATACACGTCGGTATCAAAGAAGGATATCCAAAGATATCAAATCTATAGACCCAAACGGGGCCAAACTATACTATGGACCGGTCAAGCATACCCAAACAGGGTAGCTTATCAACCCAAACGGGGCTGATCATGATCCAAACGGGATCATACATATACTATGGACCCAAGCGGGCCAAACTATGGCAGCTGCAATTTCCCTATAGGCGCCTATCTATCCACATCTAAAACTGTATCGCAGGCAGAACTATATTCGTGTTCAATTCACATATTAATACTGTATTCATAGTATAATGTTGTGCACATATACATAGTCTTATATAATTATGAATTCTATGGTGCATAATCAGATATATGCACAGTTCACATGCCAAGTTATACATCTGGCTTATTCAAATCTGTATGACTATATAATTTGCATCATAACATATAGGCATGACATATAATCATCATATTATATACACGATCATGTTTTCATTAAGCATTTCACATGCTCATAGTCATGCTAATTCATCCTCTATCTCATAGGGCAATTACATGCTTATATACTCATATACATAATCATAAATGTACTTACCTGTGGGTACATTCGCATATAGTTGATTTATTCTTATGAGCATGTTTCCAACACATGATATATATACCTTTATCATTATTCAAGTCATGTACTATACAACATATCAACATGTTTCCTTATGGGCATATACACATGCCAAAGTCATACTATTATAGTTCCTATTTTATAGCATAGGTACATGTCAATATGTGCACTTCCATGTCATAAGATTTACATGTGTATATATATCAATTTAGCATATGACCATCATGCACAAGACTAATCACATGTATAGGTTAGATATTTCATCATTAATCTTTATTCATCTACACAATTGAATGCATCTGTATTCATATAAATCCTTCATTGATAGTCATCCTATATGTCTTATTCAATTAACATTACTATCACATAAGCAACTATCTGTCTCAATCAATTTAAAGATCATATAATCAAGTGCAGCAATGATTTGCACAATATTGCAATTTCTGTTATATTGAGCAGTCTAAAATAAATCTGGATTCAACCCTAGATTACATGTACTTAGAGACAGATTTAAACTTAGGTTTCTTCATATGAAATATAGGTATGGAAGTTTAATTTTCAATGCAAAAAGAATCATTCAATTTGTTGTTCTATAGCTCAACTTATGAGTAAAACATTCCAGATAGGTCATTCAGTCGTGAAGGGGAGTTCGACTAGCGAAGGGCTTCACGAGTGAAGCAAATAAGGCAAATCTCATGACTCGTGAAGGAGTTCACGAGTGGAGAAGAAAGGCTATACATCACGACTAGTGAAGAAGCCACGAGTGGAGAAGAAAAACTGCACTTCACGACTTGTGAAGAGCTTCACGAGTCGGACTAATGTTCACGACTCGTGAAGTCATTCACGACTCGGCAAGAACAGTTTTCTTCTTCAACCTCACATCTATAAAATTTCAAAAAAATATAAATTGAGTTCTGTAAATCCCACACAATTCCAATAATCATCCTCACATGCAATATGAAGAGCCTAAATTCCCATACCTTAGCTGATAAACCCAAAGTCTTCAACCTCTATCAATTCCTTTTCCTTTGTTCCTTCTTCCTTCCTCTTCTCCTTCACAAATACCATCACCATCATCATTTAAATTTCCAGCAATTACATTGTTCTAAGTTAACTTGAAAAGAAGAAGAAGATGAAGATGATGGAGGGTTAAATTAAGAGTTTGATTACCTTAATTTACTGCATTTTACTCTTGCTTAAACAACAAACATCATCCTCAATGCATTTGAGATAAAACATTGGAAATCAAAAGGAAGAAGAAGAAGATCTATTTTTCTGGTTTTTCACTCTCCACTGCCGATTTCTCACTAACACTTGACACCTCCAAATTCCACTAACTCAAGCCTTTTATACCAACTTAACAATCTCCTCTTTAGTCCCTTGAAAAATTGCATGTCAAACAAATAGCACAAACCTTTATGCATGTTATAATATGACCCCTCCACTAACTCTTTTTCTTAATTCAACCTATCAATTAATTCAATCTTCCAAATTAACCTTGAATTAAATGCTTTTATTCATAATTGGCCACCAAAATGCCACAATTACAAATTAACACCTATTTACTTCAATTACATCCTAAATTACTATTAAACCATATTCTTATATTTTATTTTCATGCAATTAACATAATAGCATGCTAATTTATCCCCTTAATTAATCATACAAATATGCAAAATTAAATTAGGGTCATGTTAGGGGCCTTACACATTGCACAGAAATCGAAAATATATCCAGATATGGTACGGGATTTTCTTTATTCTTTTGAATGCTACTTTAAGAGAGATGCGAAGGATGGCATAGTCAGTTTTAAGTTTGGTAAGAAAGGATATTCATTGACTTTTAGTAAGTTTTTTGAAATTTTAGGATTTGTGCCAAATGCCCTAACTGAATTTGAAGATGCATCTACTATGGAGAATTGGGAAAGAATCATGGATCTTGAATTAGATGAGCCATGGGTAGGGGGATAATGCAAGGTATATGCTTTAAGGAATCATGCATTAAGAGTCATTCATCGCTTTTTGGCAAAGAGTATGTACAATAATTTGAAGAATGCAAGCACTATTAACATGTCTCAAGCAATGGTCCTTCGATGCATGATGGATGGCATAACAGTCAATGGAGTGGGAATTATAGTAGCTCGGATTAAGGAATTGCAAAAAATGCCAGGACATATGGATAATATTTTCATTGGGTGGATAGCTACAGTGATGGCAATTGCAGTTGAACATCCGGGTTATGGAGACTCACTTCAAGGAGATTTACCTTGCAATGATAATAAGATGCTCAAGCGGATGAAAATTTTGATTCTTAGGCCTCGAGCCCATTGGGCAACCTAGGAGGAATACCTAAGAGAGAACAATATTCAGATTGAGGAGCAGCAGAAGGAGCAAAATGAAAAGCATATTGCCACAGTTGTACCTTCCCCCATATATAAACCTACAACACCTAAATGGGGAGGTCCATTTAATCAATTAAGTAGCCATTTGGATGCTCAACAAATTAGGCTAGATCAAATGCAAGGAAGATTGGACATGCTACGGGATATGGTGATGGCAGGCAATAGGACTGTTGAGCATTTTATCCACCACTTTTGGCAGCGGTTTCCTCCACCTCCGCCTCCACCGGAATAGATCTTCATTTATTGTGGACAAAAAAATTTTGAGGAGAGGGTAGCCTCATTTCAGGAAGTTTGTCTTCAACTTTTCTTTTTCTTTTTCATGAATTGGGTTTTGTTATTTTGTGTTTTGTGTTTTGTTTTCTGTTAGTTTGTTTTGTTTATGTTTTGTTTGTTTTCTTAAGTTTGTAAAATGTATTGAAGACTTATGTAGCTCGCCTTTTCACTTAGTTTGCATGAGAACTTAGTTTGCCCTAGTTGACTTCAAAACTTTGAACAATTTGAGCTTGCATATGGAATATGCATGTTTTGAACCATTGCTTAGCAAGAGAACATTTATGTTGTTTAATAAATCTTTAGATAGGTTAATCTTCAGCTTGATAAATATTTGTTAGTTTCCAAATTCTTGAAAGCAGTTAGACAAATTTTTGACTTAGATAAAAAACCAATACAATGAAGTAGTGAAGTAAGGAAAAAATTTAAAGCACTAGAACCTTCCTTATCACCCTTTAAAGCATATGAACAACTCAAACAACTTAGAAAATAATCTAGGCAATAATTTTTTTGATAAAATTTCTTAAAGACTTTTGTCCTACCTTTATGAAATTGTCCTTTGTTAAGCCATTTTGAGCCTATAGGGTATGCTTAAGGCAAACTATTAATATTTTCTTGTTACACCTAATGTTTTAACCATATAACCAAAAAAAGTCTTTATCTCACCTTATGGAATTGGCCACTTTAGGATTAAATGGATATGTGAGGAGATTAAAAGTTTTATTGGGTTTAGCAAGAAAGTCTTACCAAGTGAGAAATCTACCTTGTATATCTTGAGATTATTCAAATTAGCTTGTGAATGCTAGTTCTTAAAAAAAAAGTTTGAAGTTTGAAAAAAAAAGAGCTGGCAAATATGAAAAAATATAAGTATGGGGTAGTACAAGGAAAAAAATGAAAAAATAATGACTTCTTGGTAAAAGGGCATATTATCTCTTAACAAAAAATTTGAAAGTAAGGCAAGAATGAGCAAAATATATATTATTGAAGTTATTGGGGTTTAGTAATCTATTTTGTCGTAGAGTGGCTATTCTTGTTGTTGATCTTTTATCCATTCTTTTTTAACCAATACCTTAGCCCCATTACAACCTTTGAAAGACCTAAGTGATTTTAAGCTTGTTTTGAGTTGTTTAGCGGAGATGACCTTCGGATTCCGATGCTAAAGGAGAGGCCTATTGTGTTTCTAGAGTTTCAAGCATGAAACCGGTTGTATGCTTATGCATTCATTTATTCTATGCTTCATTATTTAGTTGTGTTGATGTTTTGATTTTCAAAATTGCTTAAAATGATTTGGTCTTGCACACACTCAAGGAAACTAACTTATATTCTCTTATTTGAAGTTGATATATTTAGAGATTATATTAAGTGCTTTTGTTAGAATGCTAAGTTTGGTTTTGAAATTGCATATCTTTGTACAAGTTTGATGGTTTTGAAGGTGGGATTGTTCTAATTTGCTTGAGGGCAAGCAAGGTTTAAGTGTGAGGTATTTGATAGGTGTGAATTATATATAGTTTTTGATATGTTTTTAGTTTTGTTATTTCGTTATTTTTTTTATTTAGGTTAAATTAGAGTTAATTTGTTAATATTTATGTTTTTGAGGTTAATTTCATGTTTTATTTTTTTTTCAGGTTAAAATTGATATAAAAGGGCTTAAATTATAAAAAGGGCAAAGATTAGGGCCAAAAGTGCAAATATTAGAAGTTGATGCGAGGAAATTGAGCGTTTACTCCAGAAGCTTTACACGTGACCATGTGAAAAACAATGAAGTGATCAATTCGTGGCCACATGAAGGAGTGAAGATTGAAGACCCATGGCCACGTGAAGGAAAAACTGGAGAAATGCAAAGAAGGACGTGATCACATGTGATGAAGGGATGATGGACACGTGACCATGTGTTCCCAAAGCTTATTCCATATGTGACCACGTGTGAGGGAAGCCTAAGGCACATGTGACCATGTGTTCAACTATAAAGGAAAGGACATGGCCACATGATTTCTACTCCCACTTCGCGAAGGATTTTTGAACTTCCTATTTTAGCAGAGTTCACTTCCTATTCTATGTTTAAAGTTTAAGAAGGAATCTACTACGATTTTGCCCTATAAATAGCAATAAAAAAAAACATCAAAGAAAGGAGATCAATTGGGAGATCAACATTAGAACTAAGCATTATTCTCTTTAAGTTTGTTTTTACGTTACTTAGTTTTTACTGTTTTTCTTCAAGCTTTTTTTAATTAAAAGAATGGTTTGTGAGTAGTTTTCTTTAACTTTTGCTAAAGGATACTTGAATCCTTAACTTGTATTGTTATGACTTGAGTTTGTTCTTCAATTCAATACAAGTTGATTATTTCTTAGTTCTTAAACATAGTATTCTCTTTACTCAATTTTAAGTTGATTTTAAACATGATTAAGCATTGGTTACTTAATTGGTTTAAGTTGATTAATGACTTGCATGCTCTTAGGTTAATTTATTTGGATTAATGCATGATTATAATCTGAATAAACTATAATTGTGTGTTGATTTGAGTAAGTTAAGATCGGGAAAAGTGCAACTAAGAATAGGTGAAAGTTAAATCTCTTGAGAAAGGCTTTAATAGACATCTAGGAGAGTTAATTCAGTTCTCTATGCTAAGGCTTAAGTTTATCTGAATAAGAAAATTTTGATGCTTGGAATGATAATCTTGAATAAAGTTATCTGGGTTTATTAAACTGAATTCTCCATAATCACTTGTATGTTTTCTTTTGTTTAAGTCATAGCAATATTGGTTAAGGTGGATAGTCCTTTAGTGAAAGTTGTTTTTAATATTGATTTTTACCTCATTCAATTTACTTGCTTTTATTAGATCTTTATTTATTTTAACTCTTTATTTTGTTTTAGTTTGTTTTTAGTTTTAAATCCTCAATCATCAGAACCTTGGGATTTCTTTTCCTTCTTTTACACACAAAAATTGTTTTTGAAATTGAAATAGCACACATAAGCACAAGTTTCCCTTGGGTTCGATATTTTGGGTCATAATCTTATTTCCCTATATTACTTAGCCGATCTAGTACACTTGCTAGACACCGGTCAGTAAGGTCGTATGTCCAAGTTAAAAGAAAGGGAACATCACATGCTATGTTAAATTATGATATCATAGAAGCTCGGTTATACACCAGGTCACAAGAAGAATTAATGTTTAGCCGTAATGTGTAATAATTTTCCCATTGTTTGTTCATGCCTATAATACAATATGATTAGCACAAGAGCATTCGTAGTGTGTTAACGACTAAGATGAAATGACCTCACAGAACTTACCTAAGCATAAAATGTTATAAGATGAAAAATACAAGTAAGATGATTGAAGTATATACGACTATGTTAAAGTGTATAACTTGTTGTTTCTACTCTAGTGAACCTTGATGTAAATGATCCTACTCATTTGTTATTCATACCCTATGATGTAAAATGAAAGTTGCAAGTCTTCAAGTAATGCTCTAACTATTAAGATGATATAATCTTATAAAACTCACCTAGGAAAATAATGTTATAAAATAAAAAGTACAAATAAGATTATCATGTTATATGTGATAATGTTAAGGTAGATAGTTTGTTACCTATGATATAATAGACTATAAAAGTAAGCAAAAAGGGCTAAAGATGAATAAGAGTTGACTTTAAGCTATAAGAGAACCTATTTATCCTATGATATGGATCATGAATGCTTGAATGTTGCTATATATGATTATGTTGTAGGGCAATTAATTATGAGAATAGGGAAACTACTCACGACAAGCCATAACCAGGTACGTTATTGAGAAATATTTATGAGTTATGTAAGTTTTGTAAGGTATACTTGATTCGAGCATGCTAGGATGAGTAGCTTGGCTTAATTTGTATATTTATGAGTGTAGGTCGATACATACAATGATAATCATGAAAGATGACATGTTATTATTGTTTGCATAAGCATATAACTATCATGATATGAACGAAAGAAAACTGATGCAAGCATACGATCATATGATAGCATCCATATGTAATGGAGCTTAACGCTCAGCATTTATGTATGATAAGAATGATATGCTTTCTTTTATGAAAAGTGACTTTAAGTTGAGCTAAGTAAAGGAGAATATGTTAAAGTAAAGATGTCTTAAAAAGTTAAGCTTGGGGGTCTTAGTTCAGTTGTGAATTAGATAGGCATGCCTAGAGGGATACAGTTGCAGCTGCTATAGTTGACCCCGTTTGGGTCTTGTTCCTTAATGGAACCATCGTTTGACATCATTTGGGTCCATAGTTTGTTCCTTGTAGGAACCATTGGTTGACCCTATTTGGGTCCATTGTTTGATATCTTTGGATATCCATAGTTTAATGCCTTCGGGTATCCATTGCTCCCGTTATCCACCTTTCAAACTAGTACTTAGGTAGGCTATTAAAGATGTAAATGGTATAAGAAATAAAGTAATGTATGTATCGATTGCCTCACTTATATGTATTGGAATCATGATAGTGATTTATTCTAAATTTCAGTTAGCTGTAAACTATTTCCATGAAATTAAATGCCATATTGTGTAGTACTTGATTGTGATGTCTTACATCAACTATGAGAAAGGTCACCATGTGAGTACTAGTGAGTGTTTGTTCCACGGTGCATAGTTTGGCCACAAGCTTACAATATTGAATTAAATGTTACATGAACTATGGCATGCATAATAATATTCATATATGGGATAATTAGAAAAATGTTTGCATGGGTATGAAGACTTTGTCAGTTAATAATGAGGTGTAATACCTATTAATTGGAATGGCATCCAAATTCATGAGTATGTATATAAACATTTAAGTATGTATGGGTTTATGTATAATTCTAACGTAAATCAAAGTGCAAAGAATGATATGGTATGAGTCTGTATGATGTTTAAAGTGTAAAGATAATATAGCATTAAGGAAGACACGTGCAGAAAACCCGAACAAAATGATAAGTGTGTAATATATGTAATGAAAGCATGCCTAGCAATATCTATAGCAATGTTATATAACATGAGCACTTCTTTTTGGATGTGAATAAGTGATAAATGCACATGTTAAGTAATCAAGTTGGTTAATGGTATTGAGCTAAAGGTTGTAAGAATATAACAATAATATCAGTATTTTGGAATAAAAGAATTATAAGGTGCATGAATGGTTCTAAAATCGGAGAGTATTAAAAATGATCCTTAATTAAAAAGTTTTAGGGATAAGATAAGTTTATATAACGTTTTCGGTTTTGGCAATGATGGCATCAATAGTTAAGGTTGAAAGCTTCCCAAAATGCCCATTGTGGCATGATAAATAATGTAACCTCACATGTTATTTTATGTTATTATGATTATTGTATTGGTTTGATGAAGAATATTGTAATAACTTATCCATAGTTTTTGTTCCCCACTAAGCTTTATAGCTTAGTATGGGTTTGTTTCTCCGTGTAGGTTTTAGGATAAGCTCCAGAGGACTGATCATGATGCAGTTGCCTTGAGGATATCAAGATACTTGAAGGCCATTTATGTTAGGTTTATCTTATCTATAAGCTTAATTATCTTATTATGGTTTGTAATGATGGGCTGTCATATTATTATTGTTTCTACATAACCTTTACTAGGTTTATGATGATGATGGTTGGTGATGATTGATGATTATCCATGGTTAAGGAATTAGGGTGTTATAAGGATCGAGTAGTCGAGTTGAATAAAGTGGGGATGTTTGAGGGCATGGAAGAAACTGATTCAATTTCAAAAAGTTGAGCAATTTCATGAACGAGATCTTGGAATGAAACAAAATCTTGAGAGATTTCCCAGCAACCTACATTGAATTATTTAACACATTTTAATATAACAAACTTGAACTAAAACTGAGTAAAAATTGTTTTGAAACCCTAGATTTAGAAAGAGAAGGAGAAGAACCAGTGAACAACCTTTTGAAATTGAGGCATTTAGGTAGAGGAAGTTTTGCTAGAGAAGACAACAAATGACCCAATGAGTTTTGTGAAACTGAAAAAGAACTTTTATTTTATCTGAGTGCCACTTTATCCCGCTCAAAAATTTGAGGGAATTGGCTACAACCAACTATTACAAAATTGGCTATAACATTTTTCCAACTGCGAATGCCTATAATTAATTTAAGTAAAGGCAATTTAATTTATCTAATGTTTGCTAATAAAAAATAGAATAATTAATTTTTTTAAAATAAATAGTTTAACTAAATATAAATAAAATTTAAATATTAAAAATGAAAAATATAGGCATTTTTAATCTAAAATAAATTTTATGGGGTTAAGTATTTTAGTACTCCAAAAACAAAAATGTTATAGGACAGTTTGATTTTTTTGGCAATAATGAATAAATTTTGATACATTTATGATTTTATCCATTTAATAATAATCAATTTAAATTATAATTCAATTTCATCCATTTACGACTGTTAAAATTTTAATAATATAATTTATTTGTGATGTAGCCTATCATAACTTGATACAAACACATTCGACCTAACATGCTTTCCATCAATAACCTATACATATTAACTAATATTTAAATATAAATATACTAAATAATCGATAAGATGGCTAAAAATTAGCTACAACGGTGTTGTCGCTAATTAGTTACAACATTATTATCGCCAGTAGAGGGATATGAAGAGAATAGTATTTTACAAAATTGGCAACAACAATATTAGCTACAACATTGTTGTCACTAATTAGCTACGACATTGTTGTTGCTAATTAACTACAACAATGTTGTCGCTAATTGTCTACAACATTGTTGTCGCCAATAGAGGGATATGAAGAGAATAGTATTTTGCAAAATTGGCGACAACAATTAGCTACAATATTATTGTCGCTAATTAGCTACAACATTATTGTCACCAATAGAGGGATATGAAAAGAATAGTATTTTGCTAAATTGATGACAAAAATTAGCTACAACGATTTTGTCGCTAATTAGCTACAACATTGTTGTCACCAATAGAGGGATATAAAGATAATAGTATTTTGCAAAATTGGCAATAACATTGTTGTCGTCAATTAGCTACAACATTGTTATCGCCAATAGAGGGATACGAAGAGAATAGTATTTTAATAAATTTGTGACAACAATTAGCTATAACGATGTTGTCGCTAATTAGCTATAACATTGTTGTCAACAATAGAGGGATATGAACAAAATAGTAATTTTTCAAAATTGGCGACAACATTAGGTACAACATTGTTGTCGCCAATAGTATTTTGCTAAATTTGTGACAACAATGTTGTCGCCAATTAGCTATAACGGTGTTGTCGTTAATTAGCTACAACATTATTGTTGCCAAATCTGCTTTTGTCGGTCGCAATTGTTTATGCCAAAATTTTGGCGCTTGATATTTGCAACAATAAGAATTTGTTGTCACTAATTTGTTGTAATATTTGTTTTTCCACCAAATATTTCATTATTTGCGGTGAAAGTCATTTTTTGTCATAATTTTGTCACTATATTGTGCATTTAGAAGCGAATTTTATTGTTGTCGTAAATTTTTGTCACTATTCTTCATTTTTTTTGTAGTGAATGTAAAATAAGAGTTAAAAATAAAGAAATAAAATAAAAAAGAAAATAAAAAGTCAAAAAAGGAAAAGAAAGTAATAGATAGGACGTATGATGCAGCCATTTATTGCTAACAATGGATGGTCAGCCCGTCTATCCCTCAAAATTTTGAAAACAAAAAGTCTTTTCTTCTTTTTTTTCTTCCTCCTCATTCACAATAATCACCATTTCCATTTTTTAAGCTTTCCTCGATTTTCTTGATCTTTCTTTTCCATTTTTCACTTATTTTTGGAGTTAGCATCTAAATTCTCTTGGGTGCGAAGCGCACTTCAGAGAGTGATCTATTTATGCTTTTCAAGTGATACGTTTATTATCAATGCTTATAGTTAGTTTTTGTATCTAAGGTAGGTAGTTTTAATTAGATTTGTATTCTAAAATCTATTATAGTTAGACCAATAGTTTTACCAAAATATTCAAAAATAATTTTGGTTTAATATGTTAATAATTTAAATTACACTACTTGGTGACAAATGATGGTCTATAGATTGGTTGGAATAATTTTTTGCTGTAGGGGGCAGGCACATTCCTATTTGAAATGTTACCAAATTTTTGTTATAATTTTCGTACAGTGTATATCTTGCCTAGTTTGTCTTGTATGTTTGCTAGATTGCCCGATAATGGATTTAGGTTATTGTAATTTATCTTTGTGGCACTTAGTGCACATTTCCATATAGGTTGGCTAGCTCCAATTTAAGCCGACGTGCTATCATAATTTGGACTTAATTTTTTTAGCACATTAATTTACTAGCTTATTTTCAACCCAAGTCAATTATAGGAGATTAACATCCAAAATTTTGTAGGATGCCACATAGTAATGCTCTTGCCACCCCAACCCCATCTACATAAGCATGCATGACATCTTAGTAGGCCAATAGGTATCGGGCCTTGTTTCGAGTTAAGTTCAGGTCTGATTGTTTTATGTCCAGATAGTTCCTCCAAATTATGGGATTGATGGATGAGATTGATAGGCTATTAGTTGTTGTGGGGTGGATATAGTTCTTTATTTCGGCTTTCAGACTTACTCGGATGTGACCAAAGAGGTTCTGGCTACTCTAGAGTATAGAGGCTACTAGAGATTGAATATTACGAAAGGGGTAGTCTAGTTCTAAGTAACAAGTGTCCACTATAGCACCACACACCAAAGATTCACTAAGGCAATAGGTTTTCCAGTGGGGTGAGACATTATGACTGCGAATAGGATTATAAACCAGACCCGATGGATGGTCATTGAACTTCTAGGAGCTATGTACTAGTTAGACACGGCGAAGAGCACCATGTTGGCTACTCAGGATTATAGGTACATTTAGTGGCTGCTGTCCACATCATATCTAAGCCATACAAGGAGCCCCATATCGGTTAACATAGCCTAGATTACTACCTTATAGGAGATACATGAGCATAAGAGGGTAAACAACAACCATGGGATCATCACTTCTTTGCTCAGAGTAGCCACCCAGTCTACCACTTAGATCTATATAAGAGGCATAGTGACTCAGTTGCCGTTGGCTCTAGGGGTGAATGAGAGTACATTTAAGTGCCTGCTTCAGGAGGATATCTACGTTGACATATAGGTTGCTCTTACCATAATGATGGTAGAGTTAGTATAGGGTTAGAAGGGTCAGTGTAGACTATTGACTATCCCAAAAACCAAAAAGAGTTATAACTTAGATCCTATAGTGCTAGATATGCTAGCAGAGGGAGATGATAAAGGTCAACAATCTCATTCACCTCACCCTCAGCCAATGCAAGCACCTCTAGTGCATCAAAGGGTAGAGATTGACTCTAATTACTAGATTGATATGTAGATAGATCTTTATGATCTTTTGGATAGGTCACCTCAGCCACCAGCGTATTCACAATCACCAATCAGACATAAACAGTTCTCGACTAGGATGTTAGGTAGATTTTCTCCATATGGACACCTAGAGTCATCCATCTCTACTGCTCCTCCACTATATGGGCATAAAGTGCATCTACGTCGACTAATCCACTACCATCAGGGAATTTAAAGATACCTACATCCATTACACCACTAGTACAACCATTATCACATTTAGAAGAGATTTTTTGTTGTAGAGAAAGCTGTCAGGTAATAGGATCAGACTTTAAAGTCAGTGCTAGCAATAATACAGTCTCTATAGTCTGACATCCATGGCATCAGAGTTAATTTGGGGATTGTAAGGCAAAGATTATATGCATCCTTATAGGTAGTCGATGAGTTGCTCACTTAGATTAGAGAGTAGGGTAGTTGCATTAAGGCTAAATTCCCTAGAGGGAGACAAGCAATGGTTGAGACAGACGATCTGATGAGATACCTCGAGTAGTACTCTAGAGTAGTCACAAGGGTAAGATAGGGTTCAAAATGACTGGCTGAGATGATAACACAGGTTCTACAGCCTCTGACCACAGTATTACCAAGGTTTCACTTTAGATTCAGGCAAAAGGAGACGTAGCTACTAGCAGTACTATAGATGGTAGCACCAGCCAAACCTCCCAGACTCTCAGCTTTTAAACCTATATTAGGGCCAGCCTATCGTATAGGACTAGGGCCGTCTCAATAGTTTATCATTTTGTATTTAGGGAGTTTAAACATTTGTTTGGATAATTTTTTATGTATATAAAGTTAGAACATGTATTTATTTAATTTATGTTTTTATTATTTTTATTCGAGTTTAATATACCTAAAAATTAGGAAAAGAAATTATAAAACTTACAATACAATGTATAATTAAGATGAAACAACAAGTCAAAATAAATTAAATGGGGCAATTAAAAAAACAACAAAAAAGGAAAGGATAGATAAAAGATAAAATAACTGAAAAGAAAGAAATAAAGCCATGCTTGATGATCAAAGAGCTAATATTAAATCTTTCTTACAAGTACTTAAAACCCTATCAAAAGGCACACATCTATCGCTTCAATAAATGAATAAATCGAGACACCCATTTACAGTACAAGAAATCACTTAAACATATTAGAATCAAAAGAGATACATTGCAAAGAGAAGTGTGGATATTCTCAAAATTTAGAAGGATTTTACACCCCCTTATGCTTGTTGAGAATTTACACAATTAAAGTTATTAAAAGGCAAGAATTGATGGGAATCAAGTTGTGGAATACACTCGCAATGAACTAGACATGTATTTACTATTAGGTCTGAGTTGTGGGGTTATTCTCTCTTACAATCATAACCATGCAAGAAGAGTCCTATATCAGGCTCAAAAGCATTCTCAGCAGGCTATTAGCATTTTTCATAAAAAATCCTAACATCAGCGTGGATTTTTTATCTCACCAGTTGCACTATCCCCAAAGGCCATCTTCACTACTAATTGCCTTGGAAAGCCTGGATTATCACAAGGTTAGAATGGAATACTGCCAAAGCTAGAGCTATATAATGGTTAGGATGCCATTATAGTAGTAAAACTTCATTTAGACAAGAACCAAGAGCGCTCTTTGGTAATAAACCATACTCTTTTAGAATGCAAGATGTTTTAATCTAAACACATCGGGAGCTATAAGGCCGATGTTGACAATAAGGAACTATTGGACAAGAGGCAAAAGCCTAACAAAAATGTAAATTTTGGGAAGACACAGAGCAAAATTAGACGTGTCAACAGCCTTGATGATTATGGTTTTCCTATAGTTATTGAGAAGTGTACAAAATTCATCCAAGATCATAGTATATAACTGAAGCACATTGAAGGACCTATGTTTAAAAAGGATGTCTTGACTTCCAATAATAAGGAAAGAATCACGGTATAATACCTCTAAGGTAGACCTTCACACTTAGAGAGCAAATTTTTGAACACATAAGTGATTCCTTGTAAATGCATATTTGCTAGAAGTCATCCAAAAAAAATCTTATTTTAAGAAGCACCAAGACAACTATAAGGTTAGGTATGCCTACAGATGGCACCAACCAAACATTATATAGTCTTATTTGATTCTGCATGTCGACAAGCTAGCACTAATCAAATGCAATAGATCAACCCAATTCTATATACCGATAAGTTGGCACTAATTAGATACACACAACTTGTCTTGATTTTACATGCCGACAAGCTAGCACTAATCAGATAGTCAAACTAGGGTTAAAAAATTTACAAGCTGATGGTAACTACCTAACTAGAGTTAACAAATTGATAAACTGATGTTAGCTAGCTAACCAAGGGTTAACATGTCAACAAGCTATTAGTAACTACGAAACCAAGAGACTCACAGCCTTAGATGGTACATATTTTAAGATAACCAATAAAGAGACTCACTCCCTCAGATGGTATATGTTTTAAGATAATCAAGCAAGAGATTTGATGCCTCATGTACACGTCTTTTTCCTTTCACTCTTAATTTTGGCTTAATTCAGTAGTGAACTAGTTCCCCAAAATTGGGCGCAGCTGTAGATACCATGACCTAACGTAGCCTAGATTAGGATTACTTAATGATGAAGAAATAGTATATTTCTAATAAAGAGTATAGATCTCGAAGCTCCAATCTAGTTTCTTCATAGCATTTAAGAAATTTTTATGATCTTCCAATTGTTTTTGAAGGTTTTAACAAAAGAGCATTAAAAATAATGATTTTGACCTATAATGATGATAGACAACCATTTGTCATGAGAGGAAAGATCGTCTATGGCCACCACCCTCTTATTTAGGTCAAATTAAGGCCATTTTTGTGAATTTTGGATTTTCATTTGAGGGACGGCCATTTGTCCTAAGGGACAGCTGTTTATGTTGAAATTCTAGATTTTCTACATTTTTCTTTTTCAAAAATAGAAGGGATTAGATTCCTCTAGGATCTTTAGTCCAAATTTTAAAGGATTAATCTATCCATACTTAGAGAGTTAGAGTTGGAATGCAATTTAAACTCCTCCCTAGGTGTAAAAGATAAAAAATAGGATTCTAAAGGGGACAATCATTATTAGAAAATAGAGGACAAGTTCTTGGAGAAGAAGAAATCAATTCTTCTCTCTTTAAGGTAAAGGTTTTAACCTTCTTTTGATCTAGCAAAACACATATAAAAAATCATTTTATTTTTTTTTGAATTCAAAGCTATGATTGGAGTGGAGATTTAGACTTTAGGACATTTAGAGTCAGAATATCTCTTGAGAGTAATATTCTAGGCTCTCCATCAATCTTTCTCTCTCTAGATTTAATCATGTAAATTAATGTTGTTTTTTATTGAAATTAATATGTTTGTTTGTTGTTATTCCTAAACTTATATGTTTAAATTGAAGGTTATGCTAATCTAGATCTGTACGCGATAATGAAATATTAATTTAAGTATGATTTCCTCTATGGTTATGTATTTTAAAGCTTTGTTTTATTATGTTGTTTTAGATATTAATGTCATTTTGTATAGTCGAATCATGATTTAGGGCTAAGATTTTAGTTTTGCATGTTTTAGGCTCTTATATCCAAGTATCTAAGGTTTTTTTGAGATTTTTAGTTAATTTGATATTAATTTCTAGCTTTATGTTCTATCCCTTAAGTGACAAATAGGAAAAAACCACCATAGATGGCCATTTGTCAATGTGATGGAGTTCCTCTCATCTTGTCCCTTCTCTAGTCATGGACTTCCATCACCTTACCTAGAGGCTGTTAAGGCTAATTTTAGGCTTATTTTCATTGTTGTTCATGTTATTTTATCAATCTTTGCTGTGTTAATGCATTTTATATATATATTTCATTTTGGTATACACGTTTAATATTTTAATATTTTTTTGTATTTTATTTCTAATTGTCCTTTTACTTGTAATGCTAATTTATTGGTTTTTCTTCTTATTTTGTATAAGTAACTGACCCCATATGCCTTTGAAGGATCCAGTAAGACGATTATGCATTAGGAGTCATGCCTTAATTTGTTCCTTTCGTTAACTTTTCATTGGGTTTATTTGCATTCATTTTATCTATCATTTTGCTTTATTTAGCTTTTTTTTATTTTGGATGTATTAATTTTAGGGATGTAATAGGTAGTAATAAATGATTTTTGCATGTTAAATGATAAAATTACACTTAGATCATTTTTACTAGTTAATTGGGTTTTTTTTTCCAATAAATATGGACCAATGTCCAGTTTTTCCCCTAAATTCACATAATATAATAAAGCCTTTTTGGTAAATTATGTATAAGGGAACCAATATTCCCAACCTAAATGAACACCTCGATTTATGTATGTAATTTAATTATCTATCGGACGATTTTCTTATGTAATAACTTAAGTAAGACTTTATTTATCGCTTTCTTTATGCTGATTAGGATGTTTATTTAATTTTATCGCTTTGCATCATGTGAGAGAGGAGAGTAGATTAACTTTTAAAACCTAGTTATAAAACAACACGTAACCAAGTTTCCTAGTAAGAGTGATGCCCCCAACACCAAACTATGTTTAGGCATAAAAAATTGTTGAGAATCATTTCCTAATGTTCTGTTGGGTGGCGACTCCATGGCTCTTGCGTCTTTGAGCCCATTAATAGATGCCTTTATGGGTTTACTACCAACAATAATTTGGGCTTGATCACTTTTAATTGTAAAGTAGCCAATTTATGAGTTATAATGAGCCTCTTCAAATCTTAGACCCTAAAAGCAGGATAATGAGAACCCAAAAAAAAAAAGAGTGTGGCTCCGGTGTGCGTTATAAGGATGTTTTCACCTATCTTAAGAAAAGACTCATCAACAATAATTTCAGCATTAGTGGTTTGATTTGATTTAAAGCTATATAAGATGGATATGAAAATAACCTTTTTGAATGGGATCTTAAAGAGGAAGCATATATAGATCAACTTAAAGGATTTACTATTGAATGTAAAGAAAGTATGGTGTGCAAATTAAAGAAGTCAATATATGGACTTAAACAAGCTTCTAGGCAATGGTATATTAAGATTTATAATGCCATTACATCTTTCAAGTTTAAGGAAATCACTATTAATCGGTGTATTTACGGGAAGATTGGTGAAAGTAAGTTTATATTTCTAGTTTTGTATGTTGTTGACATTTTTCTTGCTACTAATAACTTGGATTTGTTACATGAGACCAAATAATTTCTTTCTAAGAGTTTTGAAATAAAAGATATTAGAGAGGCATCCTATGTGATTAGAATTTCAATATTCTATAAGAGATCAAAAGGTTTATTAAGATTATCTTAAAAAGCCTATATAGAGAAAATTCTTGAGAAATTTTATATTTCTTTTTCATTATATTAATGTATAAGTGATTGACAAAATAAGAAATTTGTATGTAGTTTCATAAAAAGTATGTGAATTGTATGTTGTTTATTTGCAACTTTTGAACCTAATATAATAAATTCTTAATGTAGTGGTATATGGAAGGGAGTATGCAACTATTTTTTGTATGACTATCATAAGCCACATTATGTGATTTGTTATGTTGAAGTGCTTTATAATGTTAACGATTTATAACATTTAATTTTTGACTAACATTATGTTATACTATTAAATGTAATGATGAAACATCTAGCCAAGTGGGAGAATGTAAGAAATATGGATTGATATCATAGACCATATTTTCTATAAGCCTATATTAAATTTCTTTAAAGTTTTTCTTAATTTAGTAGTATATTAAATCTTGACCATTAATTTAATACTTAATAGATGTCTAAGATTTAATATTAATATGTATATAAATTAGTCATCTCTCTACCTTAATTGAGTGCATAGATACAATAAAATACAAAAAGAATGTATTTGGCTATCGACCAAGCCATCTACTATAGAAAGATAGTTAAGTGAGGGAAACTAGTTCGACTAGTTTGTGATTGTTAATATATCTCTATATCATGTTGAATTCCATTCAAGGTAAGTTATTTATTTGCTTTAACATGTGATTACCATTTTTTTTATAAGCTAATTAGTTTTATTAAATAAGTGATAGAAAAATCCAATAGGGGAAAAATGAAAGCCAAAGAAAAAACAAGTAGAATCTTAGATTCCCAAAATATAGCAACAATAGAAAAACAAACACTTCCTACTACCATCAAAAATCGCAGCAGTCATCACAAAATTACATGTCCAATAGTCTTAGGAAGGACCAAACTTGCTCCTCATTCTACAGAAAATGCAAAAAAGATAAGATTTAGTTGGGTTCGGAGCCTCAAAAGGGAGAAGCCATCAGAGGCTCCCACATTGCTGAACCTAAAAGTACTTCTCAAGCCACCACCTAGAATTATTGACCCAAGCTATGCAAATAAAAGAAATATCCTAAGTAGAGACAAATCAAGCATTCCATTTGAAATAGAGGCACTAAAATCATCAAGCCCTAACAACTATATAATACCAGATTCAAACAATAATTCCCCATTAAAAAATAACCCAACTAACTGAAGAACTGGTATACTACTACCTAAAGTAGTAGTGAACATCTACCGCCTCCCATAATGTAATCCAGCAGCTTAAATTAGCCATGCCACTAATCAGTATGATGGTGACCACCTTGTTTTGCCAATGCATCAGCAAACTAATTGGTCTCTCTATATTTGTGAGTAAAGTGGACCTGTTTAATTCTTAATGTATAATTTTTAATATCATTGAAAACACTCCTTAATTTCCAAGCCTTATCTATAGCACAATTAGACAACTAAGAAACCACAGTGTAAGAATCTAGTTCAAAGAGCACTCTGACATTATATTTAACTAGAAAATCAATAGAAATTTGAAAAACTTTATAAATAGTTAGAATTTTAGCCACTGTGGAACTAGTCACCCTAATATTACAAGAGAACAGGCAAATTACCACATCAGATGGGTCCCTTAACACACCCTCGATCCCTATAGGTCCCAAATTTCCAAATAACAAACCATCAGTGTTCCATTTCACTGAGCCAATGATAAGGAGGACCAAACACTAACAGGTTTAGATCTATCAATAGAATGCAACTTTTTCATGCCATCAACTACTAATACAAGATCCTTCCTTTTTAATATTTCTAGTCCCTCATGAGAATTAATCCAAAAACATGCACAAACCAGGCAGAGATGGAACAAGGAGCAGAGCTTACCATTTTACTAGAGAAAACAACAACATTTCTTTCTAGCCAAATTATCTAAATGCCAGCTAACAAGATAACATTCTATACCTTTTGTTGAATAACTCAACCTGCAAAACTTGACCATTAGATAACTAATTCTTTGAAATTACCAGGAATGTAGATTTATCTCCCTACTACTTGAGGATTTTATACCATAATTCAAAGGAACCAACACAGGTAATAAGAAGATGGTTGGTATCCTTAATCAATTTATTACACATGGGACAAATAGACTCATTAGGCTGCAAAATACCCTAATCAATAAGAAAACTTTTGTCCATATTCAATCCAATAAACACATTCAAAAAAAGAGTTCCACTTTGGGCGAAGCAAGCTTTCTCCAAAGAAGCGAGGAGAAAGGCTTTAGATAAACTATAAGAGTAGTAAAATTGAATAAAATATGCCTATAGATTTTATAGAAAACATCCCTTTTGTATCATGCACCTAATTTTTCCAATTCACTTGATCAAATGAGAGAGAAAGAGTTTAGCAAAACCTCTAGTTCATTTAGCATCTCCAATTCCTATGTCATTAGAGTTCTTCTCCATTTGAGTTCCAATACCATGGAGCCCTAGACCAATATCCACACTCCTTCATTATAGCATCTCCCAATACTGAATTTTGGAATAGGTGAGGTAATTTGACTTTTAAGCGCTCTTCCACAATCCATTTGTCATGCTAGAACAAACAAGCATCTCCTCTGCCAATATCTATTGCCAAGCAATTCAAAAAGTAAGGGGATAATCTGACCTTATCAATATCTTTCTAAATTGTAAAAGAATTATGATTAAAGACAATTAATAAAAGCAAACAATTTTTAATTCCATATTTCTTAAAGATTAACTCTTTCTAAATAGCCTTACTATTTGGATGTAACTTTTAATACCATTTGAATAGCAGGTAGTAATTCCTTCATGCAATTAACCCAATCTAATACCACCAAGATCCATCAGTTGTCTAATGATACTCCATTTAAGTCTATAAAAAGTTTTCTTACTATCATTATCCCTCTAGAAAAATTTCTCATTATTGAATTTAAAGACTTTATAACTCATGTTGGCATCTTAAATAGGGATATATGGTAGATAAGCAAGCTCATCAGAGTAACCTTAATTAAAGTAAGCTGACCTGCTAAGGAGAGGAATTATGTGAGTAAGTGGGTAGAAGGCCACTAGGACCTATGATGCCCAAGTCGTACTTGAATTCCTGAGAAACATTTTTACTAAGTTTAGGGTACCAAGGGCTTTTATTTTTGATGGGGGTAAACATTTTGTCAATCATCGATTTAAATCCTTACTTAGAAAATTTGGTGTCAGGCATAAAATTACAATTCCATATCATCCCCAAGCAAATAGGCAAGTAGAGGTGTGAAATAGGGAGTTAAAATCAATCTTAAAGAAAATAGTCAATAATGTTAGGAAAGATTGGTCTCAAAAGTTAGATAAGGCTCTTTGGGCTTATAAAACTGCATTTAAGACTCATATAGGCATGTCTTCATTCAGGTTAGTTTTTGGAAAAATGTATCATTTTTTTTTATCAAACTAGAGCATAAAGCATATTGGGCTGCAAAGTTGCATAATTTTATTTTAAGATGTGTAGAAAGAAGTAGATGTTTGTAGCTCAATAAACTTAAGGAGTTCTAATAGTGGTCATATGATAATGTTTCCTTATACAAAGAAAAAATAAAGTGCTGGCATGACAAGAGGTTAGCCCTGAAAGAATTTGCTCTAGAGATGCTAGTTTTGCTCTATAATAATAGGTTGCAATTATTTCCAAGTAAGCTGAAGTTTAGATGCCTTGGGCCATATCAAATGGCTTCAAGCAATGAATTCAGAGTGGTTACCGTCAAGAGTCTAAAGGATGGTCGAGAATATAAAGTGAATGGACACCAATTGAAGCCTTATAATGTTACTCAAGTGGAGGTTCTTGAGGCAACCTTGTTTTTCCATGATAAGTAAGGCTGTTCTCAAAAGTCTAGCTAAAGACTTTATAAATTCAAAACTATATTCTCCAACTTTGCTTTATTTTTTATTGTGTGTTTTATTTGTGGGTTTCATTTTTAATAGTGATTTTTTTTTTAATTTTGGTGTGCTTTGAGTTTTATGAACTAAAAATGGAGTTAGTCAATGTGTGGAGTGAGTATCGAGTGCAAATTAAGATGTACATATATGCTTCCTTTTATCTTTCCAGTATTTTAAGAAAGAATGAGGTAAGTGTTCAAGGTTGGTGAAATTTTGGATTTTTGGAATGACCATAATTTGGGACCTTCCTTTGATTTAAATGTCATTTTAGAAGTGAATTAAAAGTGTACATGCGGAGAGAATAATGATGGATGAGTTGAAATATCAAAGTGTGGTATTGGTGCTCTATCAATTTTTATTTTTGATTTTAGAGTTTAGTAGCTTATATCTTGGTAAGGGTGAATTTTAACCCAACCAAGGAGCCCCTCTATCCTTTCCCTCATGGATCACCTCGGTAAGGGTGACTTTCAAAACCACTGAGGACCATTTCCCCTCAGTTCTAAATGCATCACCTTAGTAAGGGTGATGAAAATAGTGGCACATTTCTTTTTCAATTAGGTTTAAGGCACTATACCATGGCCTTTACAGAGTTCACACAACATTTGGAGTTTCTAGTGAGCAGTATAAGCGATTTACCTAATTTTGCCCCGATGAGAATTGGATAGTGATCAGAGATCCCTTACACCCAGTTGTGTACAATTCTAGCAGGACTAAGGCTCACTCATGGAAAAATCTTTCATTATGGGTACTTCATCGATTCTTAGCAATCACTTTCTACAGTCATACAAGTAGTTCGAGTGCCATACATGTAGGTGAGTTACTTATTTTGAGGTGTATGGTTGAAGGAACTAGGTTGAATGTTGCATATCTATTATGGAGAAAGATAGAGGACTTGCAAAGAAAGCCAAATTTTTTCAAGATTATATCTTTGGGATGGATTGCCATGATTATCGCTAAAGATGTGAAGCACTTGGATATGAGAAATTCTCTTAGCAAACCACAATATATGGATTATCTTTATATTGGACACTTCTAATGGCTTAATTGTTTAATTATAGTCATACAGGTTTAAATTGTAAGGCCCCAACATATGGCCTAGGAGAATTTATGCATGCATAGATTGTACTATATGCTTAGTTAGTCCATGTAATGTAGGTTGGGATCTAAAGGGAATTTTTTTAAAAAAAAAGGAAAATATGATCATTTAAAATTGAAATAAGTATATGTACAATTAGAAGGGATTATAACATTAGGGTATAAGTGAAAGAATAGCCATGAATATGGGTTAAAATAAGGAAAGAAAACAGAAGGAATGAGTTAAGTGGGATTTTCTAAAGCTTTACTAATAAGTTCATAAGGTAGGGACTACTTAATTTTATATAATTCTCATGAAAGAAGAATGGAATTCATAAAAAAGAAGGAGATAAGGAGGCCGACCACTTCTAAGGGAAAGAGGCTGCTATTTTTAAAGACAAAACCCATTTCATCCAAAATGAAAATCATTTAGTCTCTTTAGATAAAGCTTTGGTCAAGAGATAAAGATGTGGATTGCATATTCTATAAGTAAAAGCTCTTTCATTTTCTTCTCTTCTTTGCTTCATATGATGATAATTAATTTAAAGGAGCTAATTAAATGTTACATATGCAAATTATGCTATATAGAAGAAGAATGGGTAAGAGCAAGGGAAATGAGGTGGATAGGGATTGAAGGAAGTGATGTTGGTGCATCAAGAAGGTATGGGAACTTATAATCATGGTTGTATGTGTAAATTGCATTGAGACGGCATTTTTAGATGTCTTGAAAGATAAAAATATGGACATAATGCTTAAAGGTGCATTCGAACCAAAATAGAAAGATCCTCTTTGAGAAAGAAAGAATTCATCATAGGATTCACTAGACTTAGTAACACTATTTTATCTATAACTAGAGTTTTCCTCTCCACCGAGGGACTCAGTTTTGTATTATGGCCAAATTAACTCCCTCCATAAAGGGAAATACCCCCTCTATCGAGGGGAACACCACTCCACCGAGGGAAATACCTCCTCTATCGAGGGGAACATCCCTCTATCGAGGAATAGGTACTGAAAGAATCCAAAACCCATCACCTAAGTAGAGGGACTTTTCCCTCCACCGAGACACTTCTTGTATGGTTCAAACATGAACTTTAACTCTTTAAAACATCACCAAAACTCATCTAAACATACTTGAAGCTAATTAAAGTACATTAAACATGAAATTAATTGAATTGTATGACATGGAATATTGGTAAAATGTAAAGATATGAATTCATGATTTATGTTACATTCATATGTTTACATGAGATGTTGACATGTATATGTGTGTGTGTTTGTGTGCGCAAATCAATTCTTTTTATATTTGTGTATGCATATGTGTATGTATATGATGTAAATAGATATTAGTAATATAGGAACATGTATAATATGTATTAAAATTAGGATGAGAGTGGTAGGCATGCTTGACTAGTTATTGGTTATACCATTCTAATTGAAAGTGCTTGGTATGTTAATCCATTTAGACATACAATTAAATGTTCAAGTACAAGCATATATAGGATATGTACATAGTGAATTATTTAGATATACATACATGTATATATATATATATATTACTTTCTACATGATTATAATGAATATGAATATGATTTATAAGTATGGAAAAGAAAAGTATAAAATGGGTGTGTATGAGTGTATATATACACATAACATATGCTCTTAAACACATACTTGTGGTAGTATCAATAGTGCATATGTTTGTAAAGAAAGAAAGGTGAAATGAATCAAGAGAAAATATTTACAATTGCTTGCATCTATGTTTAGATTATGGATAGATAGGTATGCTTATAAAGGTATATTACAGTTGCCACAGGTTTTACCCCATTTGGGTCCATAGTGTCGACCTCGTTTGGGTCTATAGTATAGATTTAACCCTGCTCAGGTCTATAGTTTGATACCTTCAGGTATCTTTTTTGTACCTTTGGGTACCATAGTATTGTCCATTATCCACATCCATAGAGAGGTGTAGGCTTACTATAGAATACAAGTAAAGCATTATAAGAAGCAATTTCACAGAAATCACATAATATTTCATGATTTGATCTACATGTTTCTTTTATATAAATCTATGCATAGTAAATGGAAAACATGAAGTATTATAGTATCATATGTATGTAAATATTATTGTAATTACATAATGTTTTATCTATTTAATGATATTATGATTGGGCTTGATTTGGACGACTGCTCAATACTCTTAGCTACTTTGTATACAATACTTGCTAATAAAACTATGTTATTGCATGTTTAATACTATTTTCATATATGTGTGTGTGCTTTGACAACTTCTATGAGAGGTCATCTTTACGTTTAATGTTCCTCACTAAGCTATATAGCTTAGCATGGGTATTCATCCGTATAGGTACATAATCTAGGCTTCTTCAACAAGGATAAAATCTACAACAGTAAGCCTAACATCTGACGTAGGAAGAGTCAATGTATGTTGATGTCTTTTGTAGCATCTTGTAATTTCTTCTTTGTATTAAAAATGTGGTAATGTAAAGGTAACAGTATAGTATGAATTGTGATATTTCTCATTTATACTTTTCTAATTATAACGTGTTTAGTTATGTGTAATATAGTATATATAGTGATAGGATATAGGGAAAGCTAGAGTGAGCATTACATTTTGGTATCAGAGCAAAGGTTTAGGTAGTTCTGGCCAATAAAAGTCTAAGAATAGAATAAGTAGTTATAGAAGATTGTTGTTTGCATTGGCCTAATGCAGATGTCCCTGTTATCTTATATATAATAGAATGTAGAGAAACCTTAAGGTGTTGCTATTAAAATTCATCTTTTATGGCTGTCGAGAATCACCTCAGTAGAGGGACTTTTCTCCTCCACTGAGGGACTGACTTTTGTATTATGGCAAAATTAACTCCCTCCATTGAGGGAAATACCCCTTTATTGAGGGAAACACCCCTCTATAGAGGAATGAGTCTTGAAAGAGTCCAAAACCCATCACCTAGGTAGAGGGACTTTACCCTCCACCAAGGCACTCACTGTATGGCTCAAACATGAACTTTAACTGCTCAAAACATCACCAAAAGCCATCTAAATATACTTGAATCTAATTAGAGTATATTAAACATGAAAGTAATGGAATTGGATGACATGAAATGTTGGTAAAATGTAAGGATATAAATTCATGATTTATGTTACATTCATATACTTACATGAGATGTTTACATGTATATATGCTAATTTATAAAATTGTAAGCAAACACACACAAACACACACACACACACTCTCTCTCACACACACACACACATATATATATAGATATACATATATACACATATATGTCTATGTCTATATATATGTGTGTGTGTGTATGTGTGTGTACACACACAAACACACACATATATAAATGTATATATGTGTGTGTGTGTGTGTGTGTGTACACACACATATATAAATGTATATATATGTGTGTGTCTATATATATATATAGATACACACACACACATATATATATACACATACACACACACACACACATATATATATACATATACATACATATGTCAGCCCTTTTGTAGCCGAGAATAGCATGTTGGAGGTCCCGTTATTCGCACAAGTTTCATTCTTGACTTCTTTTTAAATTTAGCTTAAGTAAGCATACTTAGATGGATAGATTAAATAAAATATTTTATGTTAAAAACTCTAGATCTAGTTTAACTAGCGAAGATAATATTAGAGAGATGGATGAAATAAATTCTATAGAAGTAAATATAGAAAAAGTAGAGAGCCATTTGTTTGATTGGACTATACCTAAACAAGATATTCGAACAATATATTCAATAGGTACTTTTGAAATTTTTCATGACTATTCTATAAAATAAACTGAGAAATCAATAGCTATTAATAGAGAACACAAAACTATTCAATTGTTATCAAAAAAAGCAATAAATGAACATAAGAAGAAAAAATATAGATTTTTGCATATAAGATCAGTACAGATAGCAATAAAGCCTTTATTCATACTAGGATTAGATACTACATTTTTAATGTATTTAAGAGATGCTAGACATACTAATTTTTCAAATTCCTTATTAGTAATGGCAGAAAACTAACTTAGCTAATGGACTAGTATATTTTAATTGTTTTCCTGGATTTACTGTTAGTTTATATGATTTAAATATATTAGATACTTTAACTTTATCTGTTAAAACAAAAAACTTAAATTTTAAAGAAAATGTTAGAGCAATAACAATAACATATAGAGTATATTATAAAGTAATGTCTACGACCATAAATCCTAAAACTAGAAAATCTTTTAAAAGAATGAAACTTTATTATTTGACGCCAATAAAGTGCATTCTAATATTCAAATACCAAAAAGGCTTAAATGGGATGAAATCACTATATCAGAAAATTGGGAGTTAAAAGAAATATGTGAACCAATACCAATTAATATAAATAATTAATTTTCAAGAATTTTAAAACATAGTGATGGAACTGTTCAAATAGATTTTTCTTCATAAAATAATCCGTCTAGTAGTGTTTCTACTTATTCAAATAATAGACCTTCAATACCTAGATCATTATCTGTAAAACATTTAGAATTAAGAGGAGTAGATTTTAATACCAATATTTCAAGACCATTATATATAGAAGAAAAAGAATGTGAATATTCTATTAGTCCCACTAGATCCCAAATGGAAACTTTTTCTCAAATTAATCAATAAAAAATAAGATGACTAGTTTTTCAAATAAATGAAGAGTTTTTAAGAAACTATTTAAAAGCAGAATATAATAAGTAAAATGTAGAGTCATATTTTAATAACTTTTCTCAAGCAGACTTAAATAATTTTAGAAGTATATGGTATAAAGAAATGGAAGAAAAGCAAGTAAATATTCCTTTATTCTTATGGTTTGAAAATTATTGTTATTATAATAATATAGATTATCCATTTCAAAAGGAAATAAATGTATCTTGAAAAATAGGTAAGCAATGGGATACTGTAGAAAGGCACTCAGTAGTAGCTATACATCCTCCCTTAGAATGTATTAAAGTAAAAAATAAAGAAAAAACTTATTTTGCTGAACCATTTAAAGACATAAAATTAGAAAGTAAAGATGTAGGAAAAGATTTACAACATGTAATATTACAAAATAATTTTTCAAATCAAATATTAGATACTATAGCAAGTCAACTAAATAGAGTAGAAGAGATAGCACAAATGCCCAAGCCACAATCAGAAACAGGTCAAACATCAAATTTAGTAATAGAAAAATCACCCATTAAATTAGAAATGCCTTTGTTTAAACCTTTTAAATTTTCTCTAGAGACAACCATAAATTTAAAAGATGAAGATCCCGTATTAAGAAAAATAGAAGAAAGACTAGCAAAGTTAAGCATTAAGGATGAACAAATTATAACTATAGACGAAGAAATTACATCAGAATTAAAAACTATATTAGAAATAGAAAATGTAGAAGAACATTTTAAATCAAATAATGAAGAAAAATATTCAATTAAAAAATTACATTTTAATACTTATACACCTAGGCCAAAAGCTCAAAATTATTATCCAAGAGCTACACATCTGGATACTAAATATGAAGAAACTAGATATCAGTTAGGATACGATGGTACTTCTTTATATAAATGGAACATAAATGGCTTTTCAGAATATCAAATATTAAATTTATTACAAGAAATGACCCTAGCAGCTAGTGCTTATAAATCAAAAAGAAATAATGAAGCAACTGTAGCCCAAATGTTGTTATCAAGATTTACTAGCCAATTAAAAGGTTGGTGGGATCATTATGTAGCAGATGTAGATAAAGCTCATATATTATCAGCTAGAAAAAGAATTGCTAAAATAGAAAACAATATGCAAGTAGAGACTGAGTAGGATGATATAATAAATACTTTAATATTTGCTATTACTTAAAACTTTGTAGGAGATCCTCAATTATATCAGGAAAGAAGTTCAAAAATTCTTCAAAATTTAACATGTCCTAAGTTACAAGAATTTAGATGGTATAAAGATTAATTTTTAACTAAAGTAACGACTAGATCATACTGTAATAATACTTATTAGAAAGAAAGATTCTTAGCAGGATTACCAAAATTATTTGCAGAAAGAGTTAGGAATAGAATAAAAGGAGAAAATAATGGCACAATACCTTATCATGATCTAACATAAGGACAATTGATAAATATTGTTAACATAGAAGGATTATCAATTTGTACTAATTTAAAGCTAAAAGTAAAATAAAAAAGAGATAGTATTGTAGGAAGAAAAGAATTAAGATCATTTTGTGAACAATATGGTTATCAACAGATTAAGGCTCTTTTAGCTACTAAAAGGAAAATAAAACCTAAAAGAAACTATATTTATAAGAAATGAAAATATAAACCGAAAAAAAATTATCAAGAAAGACCTATTGTTAAGAGAAAACCAAGATATAAAAAATTTAGGCCTAAGACAAATAAAAAGGACATAGTAATTTGTTATAAGTGTGGAAAATAAGGACATTATTCAAGAGATTTTAAAATAAGAAAAAGGATCAATAATTTAGATATTTCAGAAGAATTAAAAAATGAAATAGCTAAAATAGTAATAAATGAAACTTCTAATAGTGATGAAGAAATTATTGATTATTCAGAAGATGATTTAAATGCAATAGATGAAAAATCTGAGGCTAATAGTTTGGAAAGTGATTCTGAAATAGACCCTTATAGTTGTATAGGACCATATCAATGCAACAATATAAATATATTAAGTAATGAAAAGGAAGTATTATTATTAGATATTATAGATGAAATATATGATCGGGAAATAAAAAAAGAATTATTTACTTAGGTTAAGAGAGATAATAAGTTCAAAAGAAAAAATAGACTTTACATCTTATAATCTAGCAGAAGTATATAAAAGATTTAAAACCAAGAAAGAATCAACAATACAAGATCTTCAATAGGAAATTAGAATAGTAAAACTAGAAGTAAACATTTTGAAAGGAAAAGTTCAAAGTTTAGAAGAAGAAAATTTAAAGGTTAACCTTAGTAATTTGGCATAAGAAGACAAAAAATTAAAAGGAATAGCATCATCTAGTATAATTATTAAGGAAACAAAAAATAAATATATTAATAGTATATCTCAAATAAATTATCAAAAATGGTATGTAAAATTAGACATAGTTATTAATGATGATTTTCATTTAACTACTTTAGCTTTAATAGATAGTGGAGCAGATCAAAATTGTATTCAGAAAGCTTTAATTCCAACTAAATATTATGAAAAAACTTTTGAAAGATTAGGTATTGCTAGTGGATCTAAGTTAATAATTAATTATAAATTATCAAGAGTAAAAATTTGTAATAAGGGATATTGTTTTAAAACCCAATTAGTTTTAGTAAAAAATTTGAATTCAGGAGTTATATTAGGAACACCTTTTAATACCATGTTATACCCTCTTCAAGTATGTGATAATGGAATTAAAACAAGAACATTAGACAAAGAATTCTTTTTGAATTTGCATTTCCTGTAATATCAAGAGAAATAAGTTGTGTGAGAAAAAATATTCAAGAGATCAATTTGTTAAAAAATAAACAAAAACAAATTAAATTTCTTATCAAAGAAATAGAAAGTAAATGAATAAAAGAACAATTAGAAAGTCCAGAAATAAAACAAAAAGTTAAAGAATTTGAAAAGACATTTTCAAAGGAAATTTGCACACTAGTTCCTAATGCTTTTTGGAGTAGAAAACAACATGTAGTAAAATTACCATATACCAAAAACTTTGATGAAAAGAAGATTCCAAAAAAAGCACAAGCTATTAAAATGATGCCAAATTTAGAAGAATTTTGTAGAAAGAAATTCAAGATTTGAAGAATAAAAGATTAATTAGAGATTCAAAATCACATTGGTCATATTCAGCCTTTTATGTTATGAATGCAGCAAAAATAGAAAGAGGGACACCTAGGTTAGTAATAAATTATAAACCTTTAAATACAATTTTACAATGGATAAGATACTATATACCATATAAAAGAGATTTATTAAAAAAGTTATATAATGTAAACTTTTTTTCTAAATTCGACATGAAATCAGGATTTTGGCAAATTCAAGTAGATGAAGAAGATAGATAAAAAATAGGATTTAATATACCTTTTGGACATTATGAGTGGAACGTTATGCCTTTTGGATTAAAAAATGCACCTTTTCAGAATTCCAAAATATAATGAATGATATAATAAGACCAATACATGAATTTTCGATAGTATACATAGATGATGTACTTATTTTTTTTAATTCTATAAGTCAACATATAAAACATTTGAAAAGATTTTTCAATTTTATTCATCAAAATGGATTAGTTGTTTCTGCACCAAAGATGCAACTTTTTCAAACATAATTTCGATTTCTAGAACATGACATAGATCAAGGAACTATAATGCCAATAACTAGAAGTCTAGAATTTACTAATAAATTTCGAGATGAGATAAAGAATAAAAATCAGTTACAAAGATTCCTATGATGTTTAAATTATTTTCATGATTTTTTCAAAAACTTAGAAAAATTATGTACACCTTTGTACAATAGATTAAAAAAGAAACTCGAACCTTGGATAGAAAAACATACTAGTATAATAAAAGAAATCAAAGAAAAAATTAAAAGTCTCCTATGTTTAAATATTCCACATCCAAAAGCTTTTTTTATAATAGAAACAGATGCTAGTGATGTAGGCTATGGAGGTATTTTAAAACAAAAAAGAAAAGAGTCAGACACGGAAAAATTGGCAAGATTTTATTCAAAAAGCTGGAATCAAACTCAAAAGAATTATTCTACTATTGAAAAGGAAATTTTAAGCATTGTTTTATGCATTAAAAAATTTGAAGATGATTTATAAATGAAAAAATTTTTATTAAGCATTGATTGTTTATGAGCAAAATATGTTTTAGAAAAAGATGTTAAGAATTTAATTTCAAAACAGATATTTGCAAAATGGCAAGCTTTACTAAGCAACTATGATTTTGACATCATGAAAAAATAGAAAGGGGTACACCTAGGTTAGTAATAAATTATAAACCTTTAAATGCAGTTTTACAATGGATAAGATACCCTATACCATATAAAAGAGATTTATTAAAAAAGTTATATAATGTAAACTTTTTTTCTAAATTCGACATGAAATCATGATTTTGGCAAATACGAGTAGATGAAGAAGAGAGATAAAAAAATAGGATTTAATGTACCTTTTGGACATTATGAGTGGAACATTATGCCTTTTGGATTAAAAAATGCACCTTCAAAATTCCAAAATATAATGAATGATATATTAAGACCAATACATGAATTTTTGATAGTATACATAGATGATGTACTTATTTTTTTGAATTCTATAAGTCAACAAATAAAACATTTGAAAAGATTTTTCAATTTAATTCATCAAAATGGATTAGTTGTGTCTGCACCAAAGATGCAACATTTTCAAACATAAGTTCGATTTCTAGAACATGATATAGATCAAGGAACTATAAAGCCAATAACTAGAAGTCTAGAATTTACTAATAAATTTTCAGATGAGATAAAGAATAAAAATATGTTACAAAGATTCCTAGGATGTTTAAATTATGTTCATGATTTTTTCAAAAACTTAGGAAAATTATGTAAACCTTTGTACAATAGATTAAAAAAGAAACCCAAACCTTAGATAGAAAAACATACTAGTATAATAAAAGAAATCAAAGAAAAAATTAAAAGTCTCCCATGTTTAAATATTCCACATCTTAAACCTTTTTTTTATAATAGAAACAAATGCTAGTGATGTAGGCTATGGAGGTATTTTAAAACAAAAAAAAAAGAGTCAGACACAAAAAAATTAGCAAGATTTTATTCAAGAAGCTGGAATCAAACTCAAAAGAATTATTCTACTATTAAAAAAAGAAATTTTAACCATTGTTTTATGCATTAAAAATTTTGAAGATGATTTATACATGAAAAAAATTTTATTACGCATTGATTGTTTATCAACAAAATATGTTTTAGAAGAAGATGTTAAGAATTTAATTTCAAAATAGATATTTGCAAGGTGGCAAGCTTTACTAAGCAACTTTGATTTTGACATCGAGTTCATCAAAGGCAAAAATAATAGTTTACCTAATTTTCTTTCTCGTGAATTTCTACAAGAAAAATGAGTTCTAACAAAAAAGTTTTAACAAATGCCACATTATCATCAGGAAATTATCAACAGAGTTCTCCAGTCACACCTCATCTTATTAGAACTTTACCTAGACCTTTCTATTCTCCAGCACCTTCATTTCCTCCACTCCGAAGACCTCTAACCTTTTCACCTTCTACATCTCACCAACCATATTCATTAGCCTTAGCTTCACTTCTTCTCCTACCATACCCTCTCCCTCTATATCTAAATCAAAAAATCCCTCTCCTTATTTCTTAAGCCAAAAGAGATTATTTATCAAAATATTAGAGCCATAAGAGCTTATATCAGAAAACCAAAGTTTTTATAGATTGATATATTATGTTTTTCCTAATAGTTGGCATTATTATGAGGAAGATCAGAGTAAGAGTAGATATTTTTATGAAGCAATATTAGTAGATAGTGGATCTATGGAAATAGAACATAATTATGATAAAGATCGGATTAGTTATAGTAAAGTAAAAACTATCTGTGCCATTACTCAATTAGAATGGGGATCCAGACCTTATAATATGAAGAATTTATTAGGATATCCTCCCAAGTTAGTATACAGCTACTATGATTATCAAGAAGCTTGGTACAGAGCATTTTACTTAAGGAATTTTCAACATTCTTGGTTCTTTTACTTTTCGCACAAGTTTGGTGGTGTTCTTCCCAATTGGTTCATTAGATGGTTTAGTTATTTTGGACTGATACCAGAGGTAGCTCCATTTCAGATAAAAGATGCATGTGTCAAGTTTACTACTTATTGTAATCCAGGTGCACCAGATAATCTTCTCAAGTATTGTGCAATATTCAAGGTACCATGGATTGTCTCATGGACATGCCATGTTGCCAAATAGATTAATCAATTACCAATTTTATATAGAGAATGCAGAGTCAAATGGTGGGATAGTTTTGATGTTAGTAAAGCAGATAGGCAAGCATTTACTAATTATTTTGAGCCAAAGATTTCATCAGCTTAAACTTTAACCCCATCAAAAGGATTCATTATAGATAAAAATCAAATTGTCAATTTACTATCCTTAGAAGTATCAGAATAAGAGTTTAATTCAATTATCAACCAAATTTCAGCTGAAAATCATCCTCATCAGAAAGTAGCACTCCGCCTCCCAATAGAGCGTTTGAAGACTCTTAAGACCCTTACGCCAACATAGAAATATAAAATGTAAATGTAGATGCAAATGTAATGTGGTATAAATGTAAACGTAAAAAAAAAGGTCAAAAAGTCAAGAAGTCAAAATTTCAAAACGTGAATAGTAAAAATCTTAAAACTTTTCTACAAACTTTACGACAAAAACCTTTAAAGGCCTTTTACCAAACCCTTTAAATTCTTTAAAAGCTTTTTCTTTCCCTTATCTTTAAACTACATCCTTACCCGACAAAAAAGTACTATTCACTAAAGTAAATATTTAATATCTTTTATTCTTTCTATTCAAAGTCAAAACCTTTACCCTACAATTTTCAAAAGAAATCATATCCCTTTGACACTTTTACCATTTAAAATAAAACTTTTATCACTAAAACACGATTTCAATAGAATTAAAATACAGTTCAATTATTACCTTATCCTCATCAGGTTTGAAGTAGGATCTAGCCTTAGAATATTTTTGTATATAAAAGGACATCATTTTCATGTGAAAAGCAGAGGGAATAGAGTCTTTTGGAAAGCTTGAAGGGAAAAAAACATTAGAATGAGATTGAAATTATTCAACCGAGAGCACAAAATATTTTCAAGATTAGAGAGAAAAATAAAAAACCCCTTGTAATATATACTTCCCTATGTAATAAAACATTAGATCTACAACTTATATTTTTAAAAGCTTGTACATGTACTCCTATAACATCATCAAAATCTTATTTTGTATATTATCATCAGATTATAATACAACAGGTTTTTTATTTTAATTATGTCTTGGTGTATTAATAAATTTTTAGATGGTTTATGTTCTATAGATTTTGATAATGATAAAGATATGTTTTTTTTTCTAAAAAGGGAATTGATTAGTTTAAAAGAGCATTTAATTTTCAAGCATAAAAATTTTCATTTAGATCTTCAATTATATGAATTTTGCAATTGTCAAGATTTTTATAAGAAAATAAATATAGTTAATATTTTAATTGATATTGTTCCAAATATTCAAGCAGATCATTTTCCCGATCTATAAATTATTTCAATTAATGGTTAGAGAACAAAAAAGACAAAAACTTATAGAAGGATATGAAAAAATTTGGAATGTTAAATAGAAAATTTGTGAATTTAATAATCAAATAGCTAGATTAAAATTTTATCTTATAGTTTATCATCATATTTACATGAAAAATAATATATGTGATTGTAGAGACTTTGAAACTTATATAATATTAGTAAATTTAATGTTAGATCTTTTTAAAGAATTAGTAAAACTTTAAAAATGAATAGAATAAAAAAATGTGTAATTTATTTACAAATTAGAATTAATAATAGAATAAAATATAATAAAGCATTAGAAAATCAATTGAGACAAGAATATAGAATTAAAAAATTTGTAGAAAATTTTGAAATAATTCCAAATTACAATTTATGCAAAAGAATAGAAATATTAGAATTTATGATAAAAATAAATAAATCTAGGATACGACTTTTCAAATATAAATTAAATAGCATACCTTTAGGTTAGAATTATGGAAAACATTAAAAGAAAAATTAAAGATATAAATAGATTAATATATCAATTAAAAAATGAGTTAAAAATACTTAGACCTAGATTAGCTAATTTAGAAAAAGAAATTTTAGCTATAGAAAATTTAAATTTACCTCCTTTTTCAGATTATTATAGACTAGTAGATAATATTAGATATATGATCACTAGAAATGAATATTTAATTAGAAAATAATAAAAAACCTATGCCCATATGTTAAAAACATAAGTAATAAATATACTCACAAGCTATAACTCTATCATAAATTAATCTCAAAAAACATCGTAACAAAAAACCTCGTAACAGTGATGAGTTGTAGATCTAAGGTTTTATTAAATAAGGAAGTAGAAATTACAAGGGATTTTTTTATTTTTCTCTCTAATCATGAAATCTTTTGTGCTCTCGGTTGAATAATTCCAATTTGTTGGAATATTTGGAACAAAATCAATTAAAATATTAACAAAATTTATTTTCATATGAAAATCTTGACAATTGCAAAATTCATCTAATTGAAAATCTAAATGAAAATTTTTATGCTTGAAAATTAAATGATCTTTTAAACTAATTAATTCCCTTTTTAGCAAAAACATATTTTTATCATTATCAAACTCTATAGCACTTAAAACATCTAAAAATTTATTAATACACCAAGATATAATTAAAATAAAATCCTTGATGTATTATAATCTGATAATAATATATAGGAAGGAGATTCTGATAAGGTTATAGGAGTACATATACAAGCTTTTGAAAAAATAAGTCTTTCACTATACTAGTATGTTTTTCTGTCCAAGGTTCAGGTTTCTTTTTTAATCTATTATACAAAGGTTTACATAATTTTCCTAACTTTTTGAAAAAATCATTAACATAATTTAAACATCCTAGGAATCTTTGTAACTGATTCTTATCCTATATCTCATCTAGAAATTTATTAGTAAATTCTAGACTTCTAGTTATTTGCTTTATAGTTCCTTAATCTATATCATGTCATAGAAATCTAACTTATGTTTGAAAAAGTTGCATCTTTGGTGCCAAAACAACTAATCCATTTTGATGAATTAAATCTAAAAATCTTATCAAATGTTTTATATGTTGACTTATAGAATTCAAAAAAAAAGTACATCATATATGTATACTATCAAAAATTCATGTATTTGTCTTAATATATCATTCATTATATTTCAGAATTCTAAAGGTGCTTTTTTTAATCAAAAAGGTATAGCGTTCCACTCATAATGTCCAAAAGGTACATTAAATCTTGTTTTATATATATCTTCTTCATCTACTTGTATTTACCAAAATCCTTATTTCATATCGAATTTAGAAAAAATGTTTGCATCATATAACTTTTTGAATAAATCTCTTTTATATGGTATACGGTATCTTATTCATTCTAAAACTGCATTTCATGGTTTATAATTTATTACTAACCTAGGTGTCCCTCTTTTTATTTCTGCTGCATTCATACCATAAAAGGTTGAACATGACCAAGGTGATTTTGAATCTCTAATTAATCCTTTATTGTTCAAATCTTGAATTTCCTTTCTATAAAATTTTTCTAAATATAGCATCATTTTAATAGCTTGTGCTTTTATTGGAATCTTCTCTTCTCAAAGTCGTTGATATAAGGTAATTTTACTACATGTTGTTTTCTACTCCAAAAAGTATTAGGAACTGGTGCGCAAAATTCCTTTAAAAATGTGTTTTCAAATTCTTAAATTTTTTCTTTTATTTTGGGACGTTCTAATTGTTCTTTTATTCATTTACTTTCTATTTCTTTGATAAAAATTTTAATTTGTTCTTGTTTATTTTTTAACAAATTGATCTCTTGAATATTTTTTCTCACATAACTTATTTCTCTAGATATTACAGGAAATGCAAATTCAAAAAGAATTTCTTTGTCTAATGTTGTTGTTTTAATTCCATTATTACATACTTGAAAATGGTATAACATGGTAATAAAAGGTGTTCCTAATATAACTACTGAATTCAAATTTTTGACTAAAACTAATTGGGTTTTAAAATAATATCCCTTATTGCAAATTTTTACTCTTGATAATTTATAATTAATTATTAAATTACATCGACTAGTAGTACCTAATCTTTTAGAAGTTTTTTCATAATATTTAGTTGGAATTAAACCTTCCTAAACACAATTTTGATCTGCTCCACTATCTATTAAAGCTAAAGTAGTTAAATAAAAATCATCATTAAAAACTATGTTTAATTTTACACACCATTTTTGATAATTTATTTGAGATATACTATTAATATATTCATTTTTTATTTCCTTAATAATTATATTGGATGACGCTATTCCTTTTAATTTTTGTCTTCCTATGCAAAATTACTAAGGTTAACCTTTAAATTTTCTTCTTCTAAACATTGAACTTTTCCTTTTAAAATATTTACTTCTTGTTTTAATATTCTAATTTCCTCTTGAAGATCTTGTATGGCTGATTCTTTCTTGGTTTTAAATCTTTTATATACTTCTGCTAGATTATAAGATGTAAAGTCTTTTTTTTTTCTTTTGAACTTATTATATCTCTTAACCAAAGTAAATAATTCTTTTTTTATTTTCTGATCATCTATTTTATCTATAATATCTAATAAGAATTCATTTTCATTACTTAACATATTTATATTGTTGCATTGACATGGTCCTATACAATTATAGGGTTCTATTTCAGAAACACTTTTCAAACTATTAGTCTCAAATTTTTCATCTATTGCAATTAAATCATCTTCTGAATAATCAATAATTTCTTCATCACTACTAGAAGTTTCATTTATTACTATTTTAGCTATTTCATTTTTTAATTCTTTTGAGATATCTAAATTATTGTTCCTTTTTCTTATTTTACAATCTCTTGAATAATGTCCTTGTTTTCCAAACTTATACCAAATTACTATGTCCTTTTTATTTGTCTTAGGTCTAAATTTTTTATATCATGGTTTTCTCTTAACAGTAGGTCTTTCTTGATAATTTTGTTTCGTTTATATTTTCATTTCTTATAAATATATTTTCTTTTATGTTTTATTTTCCTCTTAGTAGCTGAAGGAGCCCAAATCTGTTGATAACCATACTATTCACAAAATGATCCTAATTCTTTTCTTCCTACAATGCTATCTTTTTTTAATTTTACATTTAGCTTTAAATTAGTGCAAATTGATAATCCTTCTATGTTAACAATATTTGTCAATTGTCCATATGTTAGATCATGATAAGGTATTGTGCCATAATGTTCTCCTTTTATTCTATTCTTAACTCCTTTTGCAAATAATTTTTGTAATCCTGCTAAGAATCTTCCTTTCCAATAAGTATTATTACAGTCTGATCTAGTCATTACTTTAGTTAAAAATAAATCTTTATACCACTTAAAGTCTTGTAACTTAGGACATGTTAAATTTTGAAGAATTTTTGAACTTTTTTCCTGATATAATCGAGGATCTCCTATAAAGTTTTTAGTAATAGAAAATATTAAAGTATTTATTATATCATCCTTCTTAGTCTCTACCTACATATTATTTCCTATTTTAATAATTCTTTTTCTAGTTGATAATATATGAGCTATATCTATATCTACATCTACTACATAATGATCCCACCAACCTTTTAATTGGCCAGTAAATCCTAATAACAGCATCTGGACTATAGCTGCTTCATTATTTTTTTTTCATTTATAAGCACTAGCTACTAGGGTCATTTCTTGTAATAAATTTTATATTTGATATTCTAAAAAGCCATCTATGTTCCATTCATATAAAAAAGTACCATCATATCCGAACTGATATCTAGTTTCTTCATATTGAGTATCCGAAGGCGTAGGTCTTGGATAATAATTTCGAGTTTTTGGTTTAGGTGTATAAGTATTAAAATGTAATTTTTTTAATTGAATATTTTTCTTCATTATTTGATTTAATCTGTTCTTCAACATTTTCTATTTATGATTTATTTTCTAATTCTAATGTAACTTCTTCATCTATAGTCATAATCTGGTTATCCTTAATGCTTAACTTTGCCAGTCTTTCTTCTATTTTTCATAATACAGGATCTTTATCTTTTAAATTTATGGTTGTCTTTGGAGAAAATTCAAAAGGTTCAAACAAAGGCATTTCTAATTTAATGGGTGATTTTTCTGTTACTGATTTTGATGTTTGACCTGTTTCTGATTGTGGCATGGGCATTTGTACTATCGATTCTACTCTATTTAGTTGACTTGCTATAGTATCTAATATTTTATTTGAAAAATTATTTTGTAATATTACATGTTGTAAATCTTTTCCTACATCTTTACTTTGTAATTTTATGTCTTTAAATGGTTCAGCAAAATAAGTTTTTTCTTCATTTTTACTTTAATACATTCTAAGGGAGGATGTATAGCTGCTACTGAGTTCCCTTCTGCAGTATCCTATTGCTTATCTATTTTTGAAGATACATTTATTTCCTTTCGAAATGGATAATCTATATTATTATAATAACAATAATTTTTAAACCATAAGAATAAAGGAATATTTACTTGCTTTTCTTTCATTTCTTTATACCATATACTTCTAAAATTATTTAACTCTGCTTGAGAAAAGTTATTAAAATACCACTCTGCTTTTTGCTTATTGTATTATACTTTTAAATAGTTTCTAAAAAACTCTTTATTTATTTGAAAACTAGTCATCTTATTTTTTATTGATTAATTTGAGATAAAGTTTCCATTTGAGATCTAGTGGGACTAATAGAATATTCACTTTCTTTTTCTTCTGTATATAATGGTCATGGAATATTGGTATTAAAATCTACTCTTCTTAATTCTAAATTTTTTTAGATAATGACCTAGGTATTGAAGGTCTATTATTTGAATAAGTTAAAATACTACTAGACGGATTATTTTCTGAAGAAAAATCTATTTGAAAAGTTCCATCACTATGTTCTAAAATTCTTGAAATTTGATTATTAATATTAATTGGTCTTGGTTCACATATTTCTTCTAACTCCCAATTTCCCGATCTAGTAATTTCATCCCATTTAAGTCTTTTTGGTATTTGAATATTAGAATGCGCTTTATTGGCTTCAAATAATAAAGTTTCATTTCTTTTAAAAGATTTTCTAGTTTTAGGATTTATGGTCGTAGACATTACTTTATAATATGCTCTATAAATTATTGCTATTTCTCTAATATTTTTTTTTAAATTTAAGTTTTTTGTTTTAACAGTTAAAGTTAAAGTATCTAATATATTTGAATCATATACACTAACAGTAAATCCAGGGAAACAATTTAAGTATACTAGTCCATTAGCTAAGTTAGCTTATGCCATTTCTAATAAGGAATTTGAAAAATTAGTATGTCTAACATCTCTTAAACACATTAAAACTGGAGTATCTAATCCTAGTCTGAATAAAGGCTTTATTGCTATCTGTACTGATCTTATATGCAAAAATTTATTTTTTTTCTTCTTCTGTTCATTTATTACTTTTTCTAATAACAATTGAATAGTTTCGTGTTCTTGATTAATAGCTATTGTCTGCTCAGTTTATTTTATAAAGTGGACATGAAAATTTTCAAAAGTACCTATTGAATATATTGTTCGAATATCTTGTTTAGGTATAGTCCAATTAAATAAATCGTTCTCTACCTTTTTTATATTTACTTTTATAGAATTTATTTCATCAGTCTCTCTAATATTATCTTCGCTAGTTGAACCAGATCTAGAGTCTTTAATAGAAAATATTTTATTTAATCTATCCATCTAAGTATGTTTACTTAAGCTAAATTTAAAAAGAAGTCAAGAATTAAACTTGTACGAATAACGGGACCACCCAGCCAAACGGGACCACCAACATGCCATTCTCGGCTACCAAAGGGCTGACCAATGCACAGCCTTCAGGGTTGACCAACGTTTCATCACTCTAAGCACAGTCTCAAATTCTTTCTAAGATTATCTCAACTAAATATACTTATATGGATATCTTAAACAATATATTTGTCTACTAAAATCTAGTCTAATTCAATTTCGCTAAGATAAATTTCTAATAAAGTATATATTTCAATTATTGCTATAATCGCTTCACTTAAAGTAAATTCCCAAAGAAACTCAGGTTCAAAATTTAACCAAGGCTGATTCATTCTACACAAACACTACCCCCCACCAGGCTCTAATACCAAAAATGGAGGATCGCTGTTATGGGGTTTTTTGTTACGGGTTTTTTGAGATTAATTTATGACAGAGCTATAGCATATGAGTATATTTATTACTTATGTTTTTAACATATGGGTAAAGATTTTTTTATTATTTTCCAATTTTCTAATTAAATAATCATTTCCATTGATCGTATATCTAATATTATCTACTAGTCTAGAATAATCTAAAAATGAGGTAAATTTAAAATTTTTTAACCAAAATTTCTATTTCGAAATCAGCAAATCTAGGTCTAAGTATTTTTAACTCATCTTTTAATTGATATATTAATCTATCTATATCTTTAATTTTTCTTGTAATATTTTCCATAATTTTAACCTAAAGGTATGCTATTTAATTTATTTTTGCAAAGTTGTATCCTAAATTTATTTATTTTTATCATAAATTCTAATGTTTCTATTCTTTTGTATAAATTGTAATTTGAGATTATTTCAAATTTTTCTACAAATTTTTTAATTCTATATTCTTGTCTCAATTGATTTTCTAATGCTTTATTATATTATATTATATTATTAATTCTAATTTGTAAATCAATTACATATTTTCTTAGTCTATTAATTTTTAAAGTTTTACTAATTCTTTAAAAAGATCTAACATAAAATTTACTGATATTATATTAGTTTTGAAGTTTTTACAATCACATATATTATTTTCATGTAAAATATGATGATAAACTCTAAGATAAACTTTTAATCTAGATATTTGATTATTAAATTCACAAATTTTCTATTTAACATTCCAAATTTTGTCATATCCTTCTATATGTTTTTGTCTTTTTTGTTCTTTATCCATTAATTGAAATATTTTATAGATCGGGAAAATGATCCGTTAGAATATTTGGAAGAAAATCAATTAAAATATTAACTAAATTTATTTCCTTATAAAAATCTTGACAATTGCAAAATTCATCTAAATGAAAATCTAAATGAAAATTTTTATGCTCGGAAATTAAATGTTATTTTAAACTAATTAATTCCCTTTTTAGTAAAAATATATCTTTATCATTATAAAAATCTATAGTATATAAACCATCTAAAAATTTATTAATAAACCAAGACATAATTAAAATAAAATACCTGATATATTATAATCTGATGATAATATACAAGAAGGAGATTCTAATGAGGTTATAGGAGTACACGTACAAGCTTTTGAAAATATATGTTGTAGATCTAAGGTTTTATTACATAGGGAAGTAGAAATTACAAGGGCTTTTTTATTTTTTCTCTAATATTGAAAATATTTTGTGCTCTCGGTTGAATAATTCCAATCTCATTCAAAGGCTTTTTCCTTTTAGGCTCTCTAAAAGACTCTATTCCCTATGCTCTTCACTTAAAAATGCTGTCCTTTTATATTCAAAAATATTCTAAGGTTGGATCCTGCTTCAAACTTGACGAGGATAAGGTAATAATTGCACCATTTTTAATTGTGTTGAGTTTTATTTTAAATGGCAAAGGTGTCAGAGGGATATGATTTCTTTTGAAAATTGTAGGGTAAAGGTTTTGGCTTTGAATAGAAAGAATAAAAGATATTAAATATTTACTTTAGTGAATAGTGTTTTTGTTGGGTAAGGATGTAGTTTAAAGATAAGGGAAAGAAAAAGCTTTTAAATAATTTAAAGGGTTTGGTAAAAGGTCTTTAAAGGTTTTTGTCGTAAAGTTTGTAGAAAAGTTTTAAGATTTTTACTATTCACGTTTTGAAAATTTGACTTCTTGACTTTTTGACCTTTTTTTTACGTTTGCATTTATACTACATTACATTTGCATCTACATTTACATTTTATATTTCTATATTGGCATAAGGGTCATGAGAATCTTCAAATGCTCGATTGGGAGGTGGAGTGCTACTTTATAATGAGAATGCTCTTTCAACTGAAATTCGATTGATAATTGAATTAAACTCTTTTTCTGATGCTGCTAAGGATAATAAATTGACAATCTAATTTTTTTTTTTGCAATGAATCCTGTTGATGGGGTTGAAGTTGAAGCTGATGAAATCTTTGGCTCAAAATAATTAATAACTGCTTGCTTATATGCTTTTCTGACATCAAAACTATCCCACCATTTGTCTCTGAATTCTCTATATAAATTTGGTAATTGATCAATCTGTTTGGCAACATGGTATGTCCATGAGACAATCCATGGTACCTTGAATATTGCAAAATACTTGAGAAGATTATCTGGTGCCCTAGATTACAATAAGTAGTAAAGTTGGCACATGCATCTTTGATTTGAAATGGCGCTGCCCTAGTATCAGTCCAAAATAACTAAACCATCTGATGAACCAATTGGGAAGAACACCACCAAATATGTGCAAAAAGTAAAAGAACCAAGAATTTTGAAAATTCCTCAAGTAAAATGCTTTGTACCAAGCTTTTTGATAATCATAGTAGCTGTATACTAACTTGGGCAGAAATCTTGATAAATTTTTCATATTATAGGGTTTAGATCTACATTCTAATTGAGTAATGACATGGATAATTTTTACTTTACTATAACTAATCCGATCTTTATCATAATTATGTTCTACATCCACAGATCCACTATTTACTAATATTGCTTCATAAAAATCTCTACTCTTACTCTGATCTTCCTCATGATAATGCCAACTATTAGGAAACACATAATCTATCAATCTATAAAACTTTTGTTTTCTAATATGTTAAGCTCTTCTGGCTCTAATATTTTGATAAACAATCTCTTTTGGTTTAAGAAATAAGGAGAGGGATTTTTTGATTTAGACATGGAAGGATAGGGTATGGTAGGAGAAGGTGAAACTAAGGCTGATGAATATGGTTGAGGAGGTGTAAAAGGTGAAAAGGTTGGAGGTCTTTAGAGTGGAGGAAAGGAAGGTGCTGGAGAATATAAAGGTCTAGGTAAAGTTTTAATAGGAGGAGGTGTGACTGGAGAACTCTATTGATAATTTCTTAATGATAATGAAGTTTTTGATGATAATATGGCTTTTGTTAAAACTTTTTTGTTAGAACTCATTTTCCTTGTAGAACTCGATGTCAAAATCAAAGTTGCTTAGTGAAGCTTACCACCTTGGAAATATCTATTTTGAAATTAATTACTTAACATATTTTTCTAAAACATATTTTGCTGATGAACAATAAATGAGTAATAAATTTTTTTTCATGTATAAATCATCTTTAAATTTTTTAATGCATAAAACAATGCTTAAAACTTCTATTTTAATAGTAAAATAATTATTTTGAGTTTGATTCCGGCTTCCTGAATAAAATCTTACTAATTCTTCCTCGTCTAACTCTTTTCTTTTTTGTTTTAAAATACCTAAATAGCCTACATCACTAATATCTATTTCTATTATCAAAAAAGCTTTTGGATGTGGAATATTTAAACATGGGAAACTTTTAATTTTTTCTTTGATTTCTTTCCCTATACTAGTATGTTTTCTATCCAAGGTACGAGTTTCTTTTTTAATCAATTGTACAAAGGTTCACATAATTTTCCTAAGATTTTGAAAAAATCACGAACATAATTTAAACATCCTAGGAATCTTTGTAACTAATTCTTATCCTTTATCTCATCTGGAAATTTGTTAGTAAATTCTAGACTTCTAGTTATTGGCTTTATAGTTATTTGATCTATATCATGTCCTAAAAATCTAACTTATGCTTGAAAAAGTTGCATCTTTGGTGCAAAAACAACTAATCCATTTTCATGAATTAAATTGAAAAATATTTTCAAATGTTTTATATATTGACTTATAGAATTCAAAAAAAAAAGTCCATCATCTATGTATACTATCAAAAATTCATGTATTGGTCTTAATATATCATTCATTATATTTTGGAATTCTGAAGGTGCATTTTTTAATCCAAAAGGCATAATGTTCCACTCATAATGTCCAAAAGGTACATAAAATCCTATTTTATATCTATCTTGATAATGGTGAATTATATGATATTTTTAGTGTGTTTTTAGGTATTTAATTAGGTTAATTTTGTGTTAATTAGGTTTAATTATAGTTATTTTGTTAATATTTATATTTTTAGAGTTAATTCTATGTTTTGCATGATTTTCAGGGCTAAAATGATGAAAAAGGGCTTAAAGTGTGAAAAGTGCAAAGTTTTGGGCCAAAAGCGTAAATATTGGAAGTTTAAGCGAGAAAACTAGCTCTTAGTCCAGAGGATGGAGCCGTGGCCACGTGAAGATATTGAAGGAATTTACACGTGACCACGTGTAAGAGTAAAGTGAAGGGTAACGTGGCCATGTGAAGTAGAAATGAAGAAACAAAGGAGAAAATAAGCCATACACGTGACCATGTGTGATGGAGTGTACATTCCACACGTGGCCACGTGTGAGGAAGGAAAGGAACACGTGACCACGTGTTCCTCAATGCAAAAGGATGCGTGGCCACGTGATTTTACTCTCCCATCGCGCGAAGGATTTCCCGAGCTTCCTGTTTTGAGCAAACTTCCTTTCCTATTCTGATTCTGCAATTTTGGAAGAAATCTACCACGTTTTTGCCTATAAATAGAGCCCCAAAACACAGAAGAAAGAAGATATAGAGATCAGATCCTTAGTTTAGCTTTGTCTTTCTTAAAGTTTTTCTTTTACGTTCTTAGTTTTCAAGTTTTTATTCAAGCTTTTGTTTTTAGTTTTAACCATGTCTCTTGAGTATTTTTCTTTAACTTTTGCTAAAGGATACTTGAATCCTTGACTTGTATTGTTATGACTTTGTTTTGAGCTTAATTTCAATATTAGTTGATTATTTCTTGGTTTTAAGCATATTCTTATCCTTGATTGTGTTGAGATTGGTTGTTGGTTTATTGAATAAATAACTAAGAATTGGTTTTGACATAGTTAATGATTTACATGTTCTTGGGTTAACTCTTTAATGTTTATGCATGATTATTATCCAAAATATGAGATGATTATGTATGAATTTTATTGGTTAATACTAAGAGAGGAAGAATCAAGAATAAATTGGAATTGAATCACTTGAGAAAGGCTTCAATGAATATTTAGGAAGTTAAAACTAGATTTGCATGCTAAGTATTAGATTTGTCTATGAGTTTAATACTAAAAATGATAGACTTGAATAAAGATATCTGGCTTTATTACTAGTTTTTCCATAATCACTGGTGTTTATATTGGACTTAAGTCATTACAATAAAAGTTAAGATGGATATTTTCTTTAGCAAGAGAATTTCAGTTATTGTTTTGTTTTTAATTTATGTTTTAGCTTTTGTTTTGTTTAATTGTTTATTTTGTTTAATTTTTGCTTTAAAAACAAAACCATTTGGGAAACAATCTCGGATTAATTTAATTCATACATAGATATTATTCTTAGCAATCCATGTTCCCTTGGGTACGATATTTAGGGTCTTAATCTTACTTCCCTATATTACTAGCCGATCTAGTACACTTGCTAGACACCGGTCATATCTTCTTCATTTATTTGTATTTGCCAAAATCCTGATTCCATATCGAATTTAGAAAAAATATTTGCATCATATAACTTTTTTAATAAATCTCTTTTATATCATATAGGGTATCTTATCCATTGTAAAACTGCATTTAAAGGTTTATAATTTATTACCAACTTAGGTGTCCCTCTTGCTATTTCTGCTGCATTAATAACATAAAAGGCTTAACATGACCAAGGTGATTTTGAATCTCTAATTAATCCTTTATTCTTCAAATCTTGAATTTCCTTTATACAAAATTTTTCTAAATCTAGTGTAATTTTAATAGCTTGTTCTTTTGTTGGAATCTTATTTTCATCAAAGTCTTTGATATAAGGTAATTTTACTACATGATTTTTTTGACTCCAAAAAGCATTAGGAACTGGTGTGCAAATTTCCTTTGAAAATGTGCTTTCAAATTCTTTAGTTTTTTCTTTTATTTCTGGACTTTCTAATTGTTCTTTTACTCGTTTACTTTCTATTTCTTTGATAAGAAATTTAATTTGTTTTTGTTTATTTTTTAACAAATTGATCTCTTGAATATTTTTTTTCTCACATAACTTATTTCTCTAGATATTATAGGAAATGTAAATTCAAAAAGAATTTCTTTGTCTAATATTGTTGTTTTAATTCAATTATCACATACTTGAAAATATTATAACATGGTAATAAAAGGTGTTCCTAATATAACTCCTAAATTCAAATTTTTTAATAAAACTAATTGGGTTTTAAAACAATATCCCTTATTACAAATTTTTACTCTTGATAATTTATAATTAATTATTAACTTAGATACACTAGCGGTACCTAATCTTTCAGAAATTTTTTCATAATATTTAATTCGCATTAAACCTTCCTGAAAATAATTTTGATCTACTCCATTATCTATTAAAGCTAAAGTAGTTAAATGAAATTCATCATTAATAACTATGTCTAATTTTACATACCATTTTTGATAATTTATTTGAGATATACTATTAATATATTCATTTTTTGTTTCCATAATAATTATACTAGATGATGCTATTCCTTTTAATTTTTTGTGTTCATGTGCCAAATTACTAAGGTTAACCTTTAAATTTTCTTCTTCTAAACTTTGAACTTTTCCTTTTAAAATAATTACTTCTTATTTGAATATTATAATTTCCTCTTGAGGATCTTGTATCATTGATTCTTTCTTAGTTTCAAATCTTTTATATACTTCTGCTAGATTATAAGATGTAAAGTCTATTTTTTCTTTTGAATTTATTATCTCTCCTAACCTAAGTAAATAATTCTTTTTTATTTCATGATCATTTATTTTATCTATAATATCTAATAAGAATTTCTTTTCATTACTTAACATATTTATATTGTTGCATTGACATGGTCCTATACAACTACAGGGTTCTATTTCAAAATCACTTTTCGAACTATTAGTCTAGGATTTTTCATCTATTGCATTTAAATCATCTTTTGCATAATCAGTCATTTCTTCACCATTACTAGAAGTTTCATTTATTATTATTTTAGCTATTTCATTTTTTAATTCTTCTGAGATATCTGAATTATTGATCCTTTTTCTTATTTTACAATCTCTTGAATAATGTCCTTTTTTTCCACACTTATAACAAATTACTATGCCTTTTTTTGTCTTAGGTTGAAATTTTTTATATCTTGGTTTTCTATTAACAGTAGGTCTTTCTTGATAATTTTGTTTCAGTTTATATTTTTGTTTCTTATAAATATATTTTCTTTTAGGTTTTATTTTCCTTTTAGTAGCTGAAGGAGCCCTAATCTGTCAATAACCATATTGTTCACAAAATGATCATAATTCTTTTCTTCCTACAATACTATCTCTTTTTAATTTTGCTTTTAGCTTTAAGTTAGTTCAAATTGATAATAATTCTATGTTAACAATATTTATCAATTGTCCATATGTTAGATCATGATAAGTTATTGTGCCATTATTTTCTCCCTTTATTATATTCTTAACTCTTTCTGCAAATAATTTTTGAAATCCTGCTAAGATTCTTTCCTTTTTATAAGTATTATTACAGTCTGATCTACTCATTACTTTTGTTTAAAATCATTCTTTATATGATCTAAAGTCAGTAACTTAGGACATGTTCAATTTCGAAGAATTTTTGAATTTCTTTCCTGATATAATCGAGGATCTCCTACAAAGTTTTTAGTTATAGAAAATATTAAAGTATTTATTATATCATCCTACTCAGTCTTTACCTGCATATTGTTTTCTATTTTAATAATTCTTTTTCTAGCTGATAATATATGAGCTTTTATCTACATCAGCTACATAATGATTCCAGTAACTTTTTAATTGGCCAGTAAATCCTGATAACAACATCTGGGCTACAGCTGCTTCATTATTTCTTTTTGATTTTTAAGCACTAGCTACTATGGTCATTTCTTGTAATAAATTTAATATTTGATATTCTGAAAAGCTATCTATGTTCCATTCATATAAAGAAGTACCATGGTATCCTAACTGATATCTAGTTTCCTTATATTGAGTATCCGAAGGTGTAGGTCTTGGATAATAATTTTGAGTTTTTGGTCTTGGTGTATAAGTATTAAAATGTAATTTTTTAATTAAATATTTTTCTTCATTATTTGATTTAAACTATTCTTCTACATTTTATATTTATGATGTAGTTTCTAATTTTGATGTAACTTATTCATCTATAGTCATAATTTGTTTATCCTTAATGCTTAACTTTCCCAGTCTTTCTTCTATTTTTCATAATACAGGATCTTTATCTCTTATATTTATGGTTGTCTTTGGAGAAAATTCAAAAGATTTAAACAAAGGCATTTATAATTTAATGGGTGATTTTTCTGTTACTGATTTTGATGTTTGACCTATTTCTGATTGTGGCTTGGGTATTTGTACTATCTCTTCTACTATATTTAACTGACTTTCTATAGTATCTAATATTTGATTTGAAAAATTATTTTGTAATATTACATGCTATAAATCTTTTCCTACATCTTTACTTTCTAATTTTATGTCTTTAAATGGTTCGGCAAAATAAGTTTTTTCTTTATTTTTTACTTTAATACATTCTATAGGAGGATGTATAGCTACTACTGAGTGCCCTTCTACAGTATCTCATTGCTTTCCTATTTTTAAAGATACATTTATTTTCTTTTGAAATGGATAATCTATATTATTATAATAACAATAATTTTCAAACCATAAGAATAAAGGAATATTTACTTGCTTTTCTTCCATTTCTTTATACCATATACTTCTAAATTTATTTAATTCTGCTTTAGAAAAGTTATTAAAATACCATTCTGCTTTTTGCTAATTCTATTATGCTTTTATTTGAAAACTAGTCATCTTAATTTTTATTGATTAATTTGAGAAAAAGTTTCCATTTGAGATCTAGTGGTACTAATGGAGTATTCACTTTATTTTTCTTCTAGATATAATGGTATTGGAATATTGGTATTAAAATCTACTCCTGGTAATTCTAATTGTTTTGCAGATAATGATCTTGTTAATGAAGGTCTATTATTTGTATTAGTTGAAACACTACTAAATGGATTATTTTTTGAAGAAAAATCTATTTGAACAGTTCCATCACTATGTTCTAAAATTCTTGAAAATTGATTATTAATATAAATTGGTCTTGGTTCACATATTTCTTTTAACTTCCAATTTTCTAATCTAGTAATTTCATCCCATTTAAGTCTTTTCGGTAATTGAATATTAGAATGTGCTTTATTGGCTTCAAATAATAAAGTTTTATTTCTTTTAAAAGATTTTCTAGTGTTAGGATTTATGGTCGTAGACATTACTTTATAATATACTCCATATATTATTGATATTGATCTAACATTTTCTTTTAAAATTTAAGTTTTTTATTTTAACAATTAAAGATAAAGTATCTAATATATTTGAATCATATAAACTAATAGTAAATCCAAGGAAACAATTAAAATATACTGGTCCATTAGCTAAGTTATTTTCTGCCATTGCTAATAAGGAATTTGAAAAATTAGTATGTATAACATCTCTTAAACACATTAAAACTGGAGTATCTAATCCTAGTCTGAATAAAGGGTTTTTTTTGCTATCTGTACTGATCCTATATGAAAAAATCATATTTTTTCTTCTTATGTTCATTTTATTGCTTTTTCTGATAACAATTGAATAGTTTCGTGTTCTTGATTAATAGCTATTATCTGCTCAGTTTGTTTTATAGAATAGTCATGAAAATTTTCAAAAGTACCTATTGAATATATTGTTCGAATATCTTGTTTAGGTATAGTCCAATCAAAGAAATCGCTCTCTACCTTTTCTATATTTACTTCTACAGAATTTATTTCATCCATCTTTCTAATATTACCTTTGCTAGTTGAACTAGATCTAGAGCTTTTAATAGAAAATATTTTATTTAATCTATCCATCTAAGTATGCTTACTTAAGCTAAATTTTTTAAAAAAAAAAGTCATGAATAAAACCTGTACAAATAACGGGACAACCTAGCCAAATGAGACTGCCAATATGCCATTCTTGGCTACCAAAAGGCTGACCAATGCTATGCCTTCAGGACTGACCAATGTTTCATTGCTCCAAGCACAATCTCAAATTCTTTCTAAATTTATCTCAACTAAATATACTCATATGGATATCTTAAATAAAATATTTGTCTAATAAAGATCTAGTCTAATTCAATTTTGCTAAGATAAATTTCTAACAAAGTATATATTTCAATTAATGCTATAGTCGCTTCACTTAAAGTAAATTTGCAAAAAAACTCGGGTTTAAAATTTAACTAAGGCTGACTCATTCTACACACACACACTACCCCCCGCTGGGCTCTGATACCAAAAACGAAGGATTGCTGTTATGGGGGTTTTTGTTGCAGGCTTTTTTGAGATTAATTTATGACAGAGTTATAGCTTATAAGTATAATTATTACTTATGTTTTTAACATATGGGTATAGATTTTTTATTGTTTTCTAATTTTTTAATTAAATATTTATTTCTATTGATCATATACCTAATATTATCTACTAGTCTATAATAATCTAAAAAAGGAGGTAAATTTAAATTTTCTATAACTAAAATTTCTTTTTCTAAATCAGCTAATCTAGGTCTAAGTATTTTTAACTCATCTTTTAATTAATATATTAATCTATCTATATCTTTAATTTTTCTTTTAATATTTTCCATAATTATAACCTCAAGGTATGCTATTTAATTTACTTTTGAAAATTCATATCCTATATTTATTTATTTTTAGCATAAATTCTAATCTTTTCTATTCTTTTGCATAAATTGTAATTTGGAATTATTTCAACATTTTCTAAAAATTTTTTAATTCTTTATTCTTGTCCCAATTGATTTTCTAATGCTTTATTATATTCTATTATATTATTAATTATAATTTGTAAATCAATTACATATTTTCTTAGTCTATCCATTTTTAAAGTTTTACTAATTCATTAAAAAGATCTAACATTAAATGTACTAATATTATATTAGTTTCAAAGTCTCTACAACCACATATATTTTTTGCATGTTAAATATGATGATAAACTATAAGATAAATTCACAAATTTTCTATTTAACATTCCAAATTTATTCATATCCTTGTATAAGTTTTTGTCTTTTTTGTTCTCTATCCATTAATTGAAATATTTTATAGATCGGGAAAATAATCTGCTGGAATATTTGGAACAAAATTAATTAAAATATTAACTAAATTTATTTTCTTATGAAAATCTTGACAATTACATAATTCATCTAATTAAAAATCTAAATAAAAATTTTTATTCTCAGAAATTAAATATTCTTTTAAACTAATTAATTCCCTTTTTAGTAAAAATATATCTTTATCATTATAAAAATCTATAGCACATAAACCATCTAAAAATTTATTAATACACCAAGACATAATTAAAATAAAATACCTGATGTATTATAACTTGATGATAATATACAAGAAGGAGATTCTGATGAGGTTTTAGGAGTACACGTACAAGCTTTTGAAAATATAAGTTATAGATCTAAGGTTTTATTACATAGGGAAGTAGAAATTACAGGGGGTTTTTTATTTTCTCTCTAATCTTGAAAATATTTTGTGCTCTTTATTGAATAATTCCAATCTCATTTTAAGGCTTTTTCCTTTCAGACTCTCCAAAAGACTCTATTCCCTCTACTCTTCACTTGAAAATGTTGTCCCTTTATATACAAAAATATTCTAAGGCTGGATCCTGCTTCAAACCCAACAAGAATAAGGTAATAATTGCACCATATTTTGATTGTGTTGAAACCGTATTTTAGTGATAAAGGTTTTATTTTAAATGGTAAAGATGTTAGAGGGATATGATTTCTTTTGAAAATTGTAGGGTAAAGGTGTTGGCTTTGAATTGAAAGAATAAAAGATATTAAATATTTACTTTAGTGAATAGTATTTTTTGTCGGGTAAAGATGTAGTTTAAAGATAAGGGAAAGAAAAAGCTTTTAAAGAATTTAAAGGGTTTGGTAAAAGGTCTTTAAAGGTTTTTGTCCTAAAGTTTGTAGAGAAGTTTTAAGATTTTTACTATTCACCTTTTGAAAATATGACTTCTTGATTTTTCGACCTTTTTTATGTTTGTATTTATACTACATTACATTTGCATCTACATTTACATTTTATATTTCTATATTGACATAAGGGTCTTGAGAATCTTCAAAAGCTCGATTGGGAGACAGAGTGCTACTTTTTGATGAGGATACTCTTTCAGCTGAAATTCGGTTGATAATTGAATTAAACTCTTATTCTTATGCTGCTGAGGATAATAAATTGACAATCTAATTTTTATCTGCAATGAATCCTGTTAATGGAGTTGAAGTTGAAGCTGTTGAAATCTTTGGCTCAAAATAATTAATAACTGCTTGCCTATTTGCTTTTCTGACATAAAAACTATCTCGCCATTTGACTCTAAATTCTCTATATAAAATTGGTAATTGATTAATCTATTTGGCAATATGGTATGTCTATGAGACAATCCATGGTACCTTGAATATTGCACAATACTTGAGAAGATTATCTGGTGCGTCTGGATTGCAATAAGTAGTAAACTTGGCACATGTACCTTTTATCTAAAATGGAGCTACTTCTGGAATCGATCCAAAATAAATAAACCATTTGAGGAACAAATTAGGAAGAATACCACCAAACTTGTGCAAAAAGTAAAAGAACCAAGAATGTTAAAAATTCCTTAAGTAAAATGCTTTGTACCAAGCTTTTTGATAATCGTAGTAGTTGTATACTAACTTGGGAGGATATCCTGACAAATTCTTCATATTATAGGGTCTGGATCCCCATTTTGATTGAGTAATGACACGAATAATTTTTACTGTACTATAACTAATTTGATCTTTATCATAATTATGTTCTACTTCCACAGGTCCACTATTTACTAATATTGATTCATAAAAATCTCTACTTTTACTCTGACCTTCCTCATGATAATGCCAACTGTTATGAAACACATAATTTATCAATCTATAAAAACTTTTGTTTTTTGATATGTTAAGCTCTTCTAGTTCTGATAAACAATCTCTTTTGGTTTAAGAAATAAGGAGATGGATTTTTTGATTTAGACATGGAGGGAGAGGGTATGGTAGGAGAAGAAGGTAAAGCTAAGGCTGATGACTATGGTCGAGGAGGTGTAGAACATGAAAAGGTTAGAGGTCTTTAGAATGAAGGAAAGGATGGTACTGGAGAATAAAAATGTCTAGGTAAAGTTCAAATAGAAGGAGATGTGACTAGAGAACTCCGATGATAATGAAGTTCCCGATGGTAATGTGGCTTTTGTTAAAACTTTTTAATTTTTTGTCTTCCTGTGCCAAATTACTAAGGTTAACCTTTAAAATTTCTTCTTCTAAACTTTGAACTTTTCCTTTTAAAATATTTAATTCTTATTTTAATATTCAAATTTCCTCTTAAAGATTTTTTATCGTTGATTCTTTCTTAGTTTCAAATCTTTTATATACTTCTGCTAGATTGGAAGATGGAAAGTCTACTTTTTCTTTTGAACTTATTATCTCTCTTAACCTAAGTAAATAATCCTTTTTTATTTCATAATCATCTATTTTATCTATAATATCTAATAAGAATTCCTTTTCATTACTTAACATATTGATATTGTTGCATTGATATGGTCCTATACAACTACAGGGTTCTATTTCAGAATCACTTTTCGAACTATTAGTCTCAGATTTTTCATCTATTGCATTTAAATCATCTTCTGAATAATCAGTAATTTCTTCAACACTACTAGAAGATTCATTTATTACTATTTTAGCTATTTTATTTTTAATTCTTCTTAGATATCTAAATTATTTATCCTTTTTCTTATTTTACAATCTCTTGAATAATGTTCTTGTTTTCCACATTTATAACAAATTACTATGTCCTTTTCATTTTTCTTAGGTCTAAATTTTTTATATCTTGGTTTTCTCTTAACAGTAGGTCTTTCTTGATAATTTTTTTTCAATTTATATTTTCGTTTCTTATAAATATATTTTCTTTTTGGTTTTATTTTCCTTTTAGTAGCTGAATGAGCCTTAATCTATCGATAACCATATTGTTCACAAAACGATCCTAATTCTTTTCTTCCTAAAATACTATCTCTTTTTAATTTTTCTTTTAGCTTTAAATCAATGCAAATTGATAATCCTTCTATGTTAACAATATTTATCAATTGTCCATATGTTAGATCATGGTAAGGTATTGTGCCATTATTTTCTCTTTTTATTCTATTCCTAACTCTTTCTGCAAATAATTTTGGTAATCCTACTAAGAATCTTTCTTTTCAATGAGTATTATCACAGTTTGATTTAGTCATTACTTTTGTTAAAAATGAATCTCTATACCATCTAAAGTCTTGTAACTTAGGACATGTTAAATTTTGAAGAATTTCTGAACTTTTTTCCTAATATAATCGAGGATCTCCTACAAAGTTTTTAGTAATAGCAAATATTAAAGTATTTACTATATCATTCTACTCAGTCTTACCTGCATATTGTTTTCTATTTCAATAATTATTTTTCTATCTAATAATATATGAGCTTTATCTACATTTGCTACATAACGATCCCACCAACCTTTTAATTGGCCAGTAAATCCTAATAACAACATCTGGGCTATAACTGATTCATTATTTCTTTTTTATTTATAAGCACTAGCTGCTAGGGTCATTTATTGTAATAAATTTAATATTTGATATTCTGAAAAGCCATCTATGTTCCATTCATATAAAGAAGTTCCATCGTATCCTAACTGATATCTAGTTTCATCATATTGAGTATCCGGAGGTGTAGGTCTTGGATAATAATTTTGAGTTTTTGGTCTAGGTGTATAAGTGTTAAAATGTATTTTTTAATTTAATATTTTTCTTCATTATTTGAGTTAAACTGTTCTTCTACATTTTCTATTTCTGATGTAGTTTTTAATTATGATGTAACTTCTTCGTCTATAGTCATAATCTATTTATTCTTAATGCTTAAATTTGCCAGTATTTCTTCTATTCTTCTTAATACAGGATCCACATCTTTTAAATTGATGGTTGTCTCTAGAGAAAATTCAAAATGTTTAAACAAAGGCGTTTCTAATTTAATGGGTGAATTTTCAGTTACTGATTTTGATGTTTGACCTATTTTTTTATTGTGGCTTGGGCATTTTTACTATCTCAAAACTCTAATTTAGTTGAACTTGCCATAGTATCTAATATTTGATTTGAAATTTTATTTTTTAATAGTGCATGTTGTAAATCTTTTCCTACATCTTTACTTTCTAATTTTATGTCTTTAAATGGTTCAACAAAATAAGTTTTTTCTTTATTTTTTACTTTAATACATTCTAAGGGAGGATGTATAGCTACTATTGAGTGCCCTTCTATAGTATCCTATTGCTTACCTATTTTTGAAGATACATTTATTTCCTTTGAAATGGATAATCTATATTATTATAATAACAATAATTTTCAAACCAAAAGAATAAAGGAATATTTACTTGCTTTTCCTTCATTTCTTTATACCATATACTTCTAAAATTATTTAAGTCTACTTGAGAAAATTATTAAAATACCATTATGCTTTTTGCTTATTGTATTCTGCTTTTAAATCGTTTCTTAAAAACTCTTTATTTATTTAAAAACTAGTCATCTTATTTTTTATTGATTAATTTGAGAAAAAGTTTCCATTTGAGATCTAATGGGACTAATGGAATATTGACTTTCTTTTTCTTCAGTATATAATGGTCTTGGAATATTGGCATTAAAATCTACTCTTCTTAATTCTGAATTTTTTGCATATAATGATTTAGGTATTGAACGTCTATTATTTGAATAAGTTGAAACACTACTAGACGAATTATTTTCTGATGAAAAATCTATTTGAAACAATTCCATCACTATGTTTTAAAATTCTTGAAAGTTGATTATTAATATTAATTGGTCTTGGTTCATATATTTCTTTTAACTCCCAATTTTTAATGTAATTTCATGCCATTTAAGTATTTTCGGTATTTGAATATTAGAATGTGCTTTATTAACTTCAAATAATAAAGTTTCAATTCTTTTAAAAGATTTTCCAGTTTTAGAATTTATGGTCGTAGACATTACTTTATAATATACTTTATATATTACTGATATTGCTCTAACATTTTCTTTAAAATTTAATTTTTTTTGTTTTAACAGTTAAAGTTAAAGTATCTAATATATTTGAATCATACAAACTAATAGTAAATCCAGGTAAATAATTAAAATATACTGGTCTATTAGCTAAGTTAGTTTTTACCATTGCTAATAAGGAATTTAAAAAATTAGTATGTCTAGCATCTTTTAAAAACATTAAAATTGGAGTATTTAATCCTAGTCTGAATAAAGGCTTTATTGCTATCTATACTGATCCTATATGCAAAAATCTATATTTTTTCTTCTTATGTTCATTTATTGCTTTTTCTGATAACAAGTGAATAGTTTCGTGTTCTTGATTAATAGTTATTGTCTACTTAGTCTGTTTTATAAAATAGTCATAAAAAGTTTCAAAAGTACCTATTGAATATATTGTTCGAATATCTTGTTTAGGTATAGTCCAATCAAATAAATTGTTCTCTTCCTTTTCTATATTTACTTCTATAGAATTTATTTCATCCATCTCTCTAATATTATCTTTCTTAGTTGAACCAGATCTAGAGTCTTTAGTAGAAAATATTTTATTTAATCTATCCATTTAAGTATGCTTAAATAAGCAAAATTTTAAAAGAAGTCAAGAATGAAACCTGTGCAAATAATGGGACCACCCAGCTAAATGGGACCACCAACATGCCATTCTCGGCTACCAAAAGGCTGACCAATGCTAGGCCTTCAGGGCTGACCAACGTTTCATCGCTCCAAGCACAATCTTAAACAAAATATTTGTCTAATAAAGATCTAGTTTAATTCAATTTTGCTAAGATAAATTTCTAATAAAGTACATATTTCAATTAATGCTATAATCACTTCACTAAAAGTTAATTTCTAAAGAAACACGGGTTCAAAATTTAACTAAGGATAACTCATTCTACAAACACACTACCCTCTACTGGGCTCTGATACCAAAAATGGAGGATCGATGTTATTGGGGTTTTTGGTATTAGAGCCCATTGGAGAGTACTGTGTGTGTAGAATGAGTCAGCCTTGGTTAAATTTTGAACCTGAATTTTTTTTGGAAATTTACTTTGAGTGAAGCGATTATGGCATTAATTGAAATACATACTTTATTAGAAATTTATCTTAGGGAAATTGAATTAGACTAGATATTTATTAGACAAATATTTTGTTTAAGATACCCATACGAGTATATTTAGGTGAGATAAATTTAGACTGAATTTGAGATTGTGCTTGGAGCGATGAAACATTTGTCAACCCTGAAGGCTTAGCATTGGTTAGCCCTTTGGTAGCCAAGAATGGCATGTTGGTGGTCCCGTTTGGCTGGATGGTCCCGTTATTCGCACAGGTTTTTATTCTTGACTTTTTTTATATTTAGCTTAATTAAACATACTTAGATGGATATATTATATAAAATATTTTCTATTAAATACTCTAGATCTATTTCAACTAGAGAAGTTAATTTTAAAGAGATGGGAGAAATAAATTATGGAGAAGTAAATATAGAATAGGTATTGAACGATTTATTTGATTGGATTGTACCTAAACAAGATATTCGAACAATATATTTAATAGGCACTTTGGAAATTTTTCATGACTATTCTATAAAACAAACTGAGCAGACAATAGCTATTAATGAAGAACACAAAACTATTCAATTATTATTAGAAAAAGCAGTAAATGAACATAAAAAGAAAAAATATAGATTTTTGCATATAAGATCAATACAGATAGCAATAAAGCCTTTATGCAGACTAGGATTAGATACTCCAGTTTTAATGTGTTTAGGAAGTGCTAGACATACTAATTTTTAACATTACTTATTAGTAATGGCAGAAATTAACTTAGCTAATGGACCAGTATATTTTAATTGTTTCCATAGATTTACTGTTAGTTTATATGATTCAAATATATTAAGAAAAATAGAAGAAAGACTAGCAAAGTTAAGCATTAAGGATAAACAGATTATGACTATAGACGAAGAAGTTACATCAGAATTAGAAACTACATCAAAAATAGAAAATGTAGAAGAACAATTTAAATCAAATAATAAAAAAATATTCACTTAAAAAAATTACATTTTAATACTTATACACCTAGACCAAAAACTCAAAATTATTATCCAAGACCTACACATCCGAATATTTAATATGAAGAAACTAGAAATCAGTTAGGATACGATGGTACTTCTTTATATGAATGGAACATAGATGGCTTTTCAGAATATCAAATATTAAATTTATTACAAAAAATGACCTTAGTAGCTAGTGCTTATAAATCAAAAAGAAATAATGAAGCAACTGTAGCCCAGATGTTGTTATCAGGATTTACTGGCCAATTAAAAGGTTGGTGGGATCATTATGTAGCAGATGTAGATAAAGCTCATATATTATCAACTAGAAAAATAATTGTTAAAATAGAAAACAATATGCAGGTGGAGACTGAGTAGGATGATATAATAAATACTTTAATATTTGCTATTACTAAAAACTTTGTAGGAATCCTCGATTATATCAGGAAAAAAGTTCAGAAATTCTTTAAAATTTAAAATGTCCTAAGTTACAAGACTTTAGATGGTATAAAGATTTATTTTTAACTAAAGTAATGACTAGATCATATTTTAATAATACTTATTTTAAAGAAAGGTTCATAGCATGATTACCAAAATTATTTGCAGAAAGAGTTAGGAATAAAATAAAAGGAGAAAATAGTGGCATAATACCTTATCATGATCTAACTTATGGACAATTGATAAATATTGTTAACATAGAAGGATTATCAATTTGCATTGTTTTAAAGCTAAAAGAAAAATTAAAAAGATATTGTATTGTAGGAAGAAAAGAATTAGGATCTTTTTGTGAACAATATGGTTATCAACATATTAAGGCTCCTTCGGCTACTAAAAGGAAAATAAAACCTAAAAGAAAGTATATTCATAAGAAACGAAAATATAAACTGAAACAAAATTATCAAGAAAGACCTACAGTTAAGAGAAAACCAAGATATAAAAAATTTAGACCTATAACAAATAAAAAGGATATATTAATTTGTTATAATTGTGGAAAACAAGGACATTATTCAACAGATTGTAAAATAAGAAAAAGGATCAATAATTTAGATATCTCGGAAGAATTAAAAAATGAAATAGCTAATATACTAATAAATGAAACTTATAGTAGTGATGAAGAAATTAATGCTTATTCAGAAAATGATTTAAATGCAATAGATGAAAAATCTAAGACTAATAGTTCGAAAAGTGATCTAAAATAGAACCCTATAGTTGTATAGGATCATGTCAATGCAACAATATAAATATGTTAAGTAATGAAAAGGAATTTTTATTAGATATTATAGATAAAATAGATTATCAGGAAATAAAAAAGAATTATTTACTTAGGTTAAGAGAGATAATAAGTTCAAAAGAAAAAATAGACTTTACATCTTATAATCTAGCAGAAGTATACAAAATATTTAAAACCAAGAAAGAATCAACGATACAAGATCTTCAAGAGAAAATTAAAATATTAAAACAAGAAGTATATATTTTAAAAGGAAAAGTTCAAAGTTTAGAAGAAGAAAATTTAAAGGTTAACCTTAGTAATTTGGCATAGGAAGACAAAAAATTAAAAGGAATAGCGTCATCTAGTATAATTATTAAGGAAATAGAAAATGAATATATTAATAGTATACCTTAAATAAATTATCAAAAATGTTATGTAAAATTAGACATGGTTATTAATGATGATTTTCATTTAACTATTTTAGTTTTAATAGATAGTTGAGCACATCAAAATTATTTTCAGGAAGGTTTCATTCCAACTAAATATTATGAAAAAACTTCTGAAAGATTAGGTACTGCTAGTGGATCTAAGTTAATAATTAATTATAAATTATCAAGAGTAAAAATTTGTAATAAGGGATATTGTTTTAAAACCCAATTAGGTTTAGTCAAAAATTTGAATTTAGGAGTTATGTTAGGAACACCTTTTATTACCATGTTATACCCTTTTCAAGTATGTGATAATGGAATTAAAACAACAATATTAGACAAAGAAATTCTTTTTGAATTTGCATTTCCTATAATATCTAGAGAAATAAGTTATGTGAGAAAAAAAATATTCAAGAGATCAATTAGTTAAAAAATAAACAAAAAAATTAAATTTCTTATCAAAGAAATAAAAAGTAAACAAATAAAAGAACCATTAAAAATTCAAGAAATAAAAGAAAAAATTAAAGAATTTGAAAACATATTTTCAAAAGAAATTTGCGCACCAGTTCCTTAATGCTTTTTGGAGTAAAAATAGCATGTAGTAAAATTACCTTATATCAATGACTTTGATGAAAAGTAGATTCCAACAAAAGCACAAGCTATTAAAATGACACCAGATTTAGAAAAATTTTATAGAAAGGAAATTCAAGATTTGAAGAATAAAGGATTAATTAGAGATTCAAAATCACCTTGGTCATGTTCAGCCTTTTATGTTATGAATGCAGTAGAAATAGAAAGAGGGACACCTAGGTTAGTAATAAATTATAAACCTTTAAATGCAGTTTTACAATGGACAAGATACCCTATACCATATAAAAGAGATTTATTAAAAAATTTATATGATGCAAACATTTTTTCTAAATTCTATATGAAATCAAGATTTTGACAAATACAAGTAGATGAAGAAGATAGATATAAAACATAATTGAATGTACCTTTTGGACATTATGAGTAGAACGTTATGCCTTTTGGATTAAAAAATGCACCTTCAAAATTCCAAAATATAATGAATGGTATATTAAGACCAATACATGAATTTTCGATAGTATATATAGATGATGTACATATTTTTTCGAATTATATAAGTCAACATATAGAACATTTGAAAAGATTTTTCAATTTAATTCCTCAAAATGGATTAGTTGTTTCTGCACCAAAGATGCAAATTTTTTCAAACAAAAGTTAGATTTCTAGGACATGATACAAATCAAGGAACTATAAAGCCAATAACTAAAAGTCTAGAATTTAGTAATAAATTTCCAGATGAGATAAAGGAAAAGAATCAGTTGCAAAGGTTCCTATGATGTTTAAATTATGTTTATGATTTTTTCAAAAACTTAGGAAAATTATGCAAACCTTTGTACAATAGATTAAAAAAGAAACCCGAACCTTGGATAGAAAAACATACTAGTATAGTGAAAGAAATCAAAGAAAAAATTGAAAGTCTCCCATATTTAAATATTCCACATCCAGAAGCTTTTTTGATAATAGAAATAGATGCTAGTGATGTAGGCTATAGAGGTATTTTAAAATAAAAAATAAAAGAGTCAGACAATGAAGAATTAGTAAGATTTTATTCAGGAAGCTGGAATCAAACTCAAAAGAATTATTCTACTATTAAAAAAGAAATTTTAAACATTGTTTTATGCATTAAAAATTTTAAAGATGATTTATAAGTGAAAATTTTTTTATTACGCATTGATTGTTTATCAGCAAAATATGTTTTAAAAAATGTTAAGAATTTAATTTCAAAACAAATATTTGTGAGGTGGCAAGCTTTACTAAGAAACTTTGATTTTGACATCAAGTTCATCAAAGGCAAAAATAATAGTTTACCTGATTTTCTTTCTCATGAATTTCTACAGGGAAAATGAGTTCTAACAAAAAAGTTTTAACAAAAGCCACATTATCATCAGGAACTTCATTATCATCAAGAAATTATCAACAGAGTTCTCTAGTCACACCTCCTCCTATTAGAACTTTACCTAGACCTTTCTATTCTCCAGTACCTTCCTTTCCTCCACTAAATATACCTCTAACCTTTTCTGTCAGACCCTTACTTGACCCTAAATGAATTTTATGTTTTGAGAGGAGTTTTTATTTGATTAAGATTAAGAATTTAATGAGAAATTTGTATTAATGGTGATTAAGGGATAAATTATGTCTTATTTATTTTAATGGCATGGGAAATAAATTGATTAGTGCGATTTAATTTTTAATTGAGGGTTTAATTGGAGTATAATTATTGATTTGGGGTAAATTGGTAATTATGACATTTTAATGGGGTCAATTGAGAATTTGAGAACAATGGAGAGGCTAATGTAAGAAAGAGGTAAAATGATGAGGTTGAATTAAGAATTAATTAAATGGTGGGGTATAATTTGTGACATGCAAAGAATTAGATGTTATTAATGTGACATGCAAAATCTTGAAGGACTAAAGGGGACATTTACCATAGCATTATAAATAGATTAATCTTAGTGGATGGAAAGAGAAAAGTGAGAGGGTGAAGGTGTGGTCGGCATTGAGAGAGGAGAAAAACCAAAAATTTACTTCCTTGCATTTTCTTTCAAGTCTTTGAATCTTCAAGCAAGTTAAGTGACAAATCTTGATGGTTAATTAAGGCATTTAAGTGCTTAACTCTAAGGTAAGTGGTTTCTATTGAATTTCATCATCATCATCTTCTTCTTCTTCTTCTTCTTCTTCTTCTCATCTTGGTTGTGGTAAATGATGAACAAGTGCTGGAAATGATGGAATAATGGGGAATGAATTGTGTTGTAGTTAAAGAAGGAGGAGATAGAAAGGATAAAGGGAAAGACATTGCAAGGGATTGAAAGCTTGGGTGTGATAGGGGTCGGCTAAGGTATGGGATGGTACTCTCCATGCATGCAAGTGATTGTTAATTGAATCAACAAGGTGTTTATGTGTGATAGATGAAATAATGGGAATGAGATATGAATTTAGACTTTGTAGCAATAGGTATTGTATGAAGATTTGCTGAAAAATTATTGACTGTAATTTAAGCTATAAAATGAGCTAGGGTCCTTAATTTAAAACTTTGGTAATTTTGATAGTTCAATATGAGATATAGGTATAAAGGTGTATTGAAAAATAACACTAGTTTGGCCTTTAAATTTATCTCTACATGGAATGAATATTAGATACACCTATAATTCTAATTTTGAACAGCTTGGAATAAATCTTCATAATTGATTGTAAAATGATCAGAATGACATGAGGTTAATTCCTACTTAAAATAGACTTTAAAACCTACAATTTCTATGAGAAAATGAAGTCAAATAATATCTACAACATTGCCTAATTTTCACTTGAAAATCAGAAATTTTGTGTTGCCTACTATGATGAACAGTCTTTAGTAATTTTAACATATCTCGAGTTCTAGAAATGATATTGAAAATTTACCTATGAATGTATACCTATGCTATGAAATAGAAAACATAATAGTATGACCATGTCATATGCATATGCTCTTGTGTAAACATGTCGATATTTGTATAGTACATGATTTGAATAATGATAAAGGTATGCACATTGATGGACATGCTTATAAGAATAAGCCTACTATAAGAAAATGTACCTACAGGTATGTATATTTATGAATATGTATATGAGTGTATGAGCATGAATAAAGTATTGCCTGCAATAGAGTTCAATTGTGGATAGATAGGCGCCTATAGGGAATTACAGCTACCACGGTCGACCTTTTTAGGTCCACAGTATAGTTGATCCTGCTGGATCTTGCACAACTCATTTGGGTTGTTATTTGGCCCTTTTGGGTCCTTAACCGGTCCACCGTATATTGGGCCCTAATTGGGTCCATAGTTTTGATATCTTCGGATATCCATAGTTTTGATACCCTCAGGTATCCATCGATCCCGTTATCCACTCTTAGAACCTAAGTAGGCTAAAGTAAAGCAATAATGTTTCAAAGTTAATCACAGTATAAACTACGCATCTAATATATGATTTATCATGTTTAACAGTGATTATTTAAGCATGAATTAGTATCTGTTTACATTATATACATATCTCATTATGGATCGTATGAAATCAAGTATGCTGAATTAATTGTGAAGGGTTATCTTGTTATGCAAGCTATTATTATTTTTCAATTGTTTTGTTTATTCTATATTTTTGACGACCATTGTGAGTGGTTGTCTTTCATGTTTAGAATCCCCACTAAGCTGTATAGCTTAGCACGGGTTATTTTGATCCGTGTAGGTTTTGGTAGGCAAGGCTTTTGTACAGGAACTATTTTTGTATCAGGACAGGCCAACACCAGTCTATAAAAGTGGATGTAGGAAACTTTTGATAAACTTTGTTTAGTACCTTACATGTTTAATATGTATAAGAGTTTGTAATAAATATATATGTAAGTTATATGGAAGTGAAGACTGTAATAAGCTCATAGTGAGAATACTAGTTTATGCATGCATCTAGAAGCTATAATACTTTATATAATTGTGTTGAAATGCTGAATACTATACATGAAAGATAAATAGCTAAAGTATGATGATATAGTATTATCAATAATAAGATATTGGGTTTGCATATGAAGTCAACATGCTTGTTCAAATAAATGTACAGTAAGGATGTGATAATCCTGATTATTATGTTAGTCATATGATTAGATGGATAAAATGGCATAGATTGCATTATATATAGTAAATATGTGGTATAGGGTGTTTCATTTTCACCTTCTATACCTCCTCGACCATATTCATTAGCTTTAGCTTCACATTCTTCTCCTACCATACCCTCTCCCTCCATGCCTAAATCAAAAAATTCCTCTCTATATTTCTTAAACCAAAAGAGATTGTTTATCAAAATATTAGAGCTAGAAGAGCTTAACATATCGAAAAACCAAAGTTTTTATAGATTTATAGATTATGTGTTTCCTAATAGTTGGCATTATCATGAGGAAGATCTGAGTAAGAGTAGAGATTTTTATGAAGCAATATTAGTAAATAGTGGATCTGTGGAAGTAGAACATAATTATGATAAAGATCGAATTAGTTATAGTAAAGTAAAAATTATCTGTGTCATTACTCAATCAGAATGGAGATCCAGACCCTATAATATAAAGAATTTATCAGGATATCCTTCCAAGTTAGTATAAAACTACTATGATTATCAAGAAGCTTGGTACAGAGCATTTTACTTAAGGAATTTTCAACATTTTTAGTTCTTTTACTTTTCGCACAAGTTTGGTGGTGTTCTTCCTAATTGGTTCATCAGATGGTTTAGTTATTTTGGACTGATACTAGAGGCAGTTCCATTTCAGATAAAAGATGCATGTGTCAAGTTTACTACTTATTGCAATTTAGGCGCACCAGACAATCTTTTCAAGTATTATGCAGTATTTAAGGTACCATGGATTGTCTCATGGATATACCATGTTTCCAAGTAGATTAATCAATTACCAATTTTATATAAAGATTTTAGAGTCAAATGGTGGGATAGTTTTGATGTCAGAAAAGCAGATAGGCAAGCACTTATTAATTATTTTCAGAAAAAGATTTCATTAGCTTCAACTTCAACCCCATCAATAGGATTCTTTGCAGATAAAAATTAGATTGTAAATTTATTATCCTCAACAGCATCAGAAGAAGAGTTTAATTCAATTATCAACCGAATTTTAGCTGAAAAAGCATGCTCATCAGCAAGTAGCACTTTGCCTCCCAATCGAGCATTTGAAGATTCTCAAGACCCTTACGCCAATATAAAAATGCAAAATACAAATGTGAATATACATACAATGTAAATGTAATGTAGTATAAATGCAAATGTCCAAAAAAAGTCAAAAAGTCAAGAAGTCAAATTTTCAAAAGGTGAATAGTAAAAATCATAAAAATTTTCTACAAACTTTACGACAAAAACCTTTAAACACCTTTTACCAAACACTTTAAATTCTTTAAAAGCTTTTTCTTTCCCTTATGTTTAAACTACATTCTTACCCGATAAAAAACACTATTCACTAAAGTAAATATTTAATATCTTTTATTCTTTTTATTCAAAGCCAAAAACTTTACCCTACAATTTTCAAAAGAAATCATATCCCTCTGACACCTTTACCATTTAAAATAAAACCTTTATCACTAAAACACGGCTTCAACACAATTAAAACACGATGCAATTATTACCTTATCCTCGTCAGGGTTTAAATAGGATCCAGCCTTAGAATATTTTTGTATATAAAGGGACAACCTTTTCAAGTGAAAAGAAAATTGAATAGAGTCTTTTGGAGAGCCTAAAAAGAAAAAGCCTTACAATGAGATTGGAATTATTCAACCAAGAGCACAAAAGATTTTCAAGATTAGAGAGAAAAATAAAAAATTCCTTGTAATTTCTACTTCTCTATGTAATAAAAGCTTAGATCTACAACTTATATTTTTAAAAGCTTGTACGTGTACTCCTATAACCTCATCAGAATCTCCTTCTTGTATATTATCATCAGATTATAATACATAAGGTATTTTATTTTAATTATGTCTTGTTGTATTAATAAATTTTTAGATGGTTTATGTGCTATAGATTTTGAAAAGGATAAAGATATATTTTTGCTAAAAAGGGAATTAATTAGTTTAAAAGAACATTTAATTTTCGAGCATAAAAATTTTCATTTAGATTTTCAATTAGATGAATTTTGCAATTGTCAAGATTTTCGTAAGAAAATAAATTTAATTAATATTTTAATTGATTTTGTTCCAAATATTCCAAGAGATCATTTTTTCGATCTATAAAATATTTCAATTAATGGATAGAGAACAAAAAAGACAAACTTATAGAAGGATGTGAAAAAATTTGGAATGTTAAACAGAAAATTTGTTAATTTAATAATCAAATAGCTAGATTAGAAGTTTATCTTATAGTTTATTATCATATTTTACATGAAAATAATATATGTGATTATAGATACTTTGAAACTAATATAATATTAGTAAATTTAATGTTAGATCTTTTTAAAGAAATAGTAAAACTTTAAAAATGGATAGACTAAGAAAATATGTTCTTGATTTACAAATTATAATTAATAATATAATAGAATATAATAAAGCATTAGAAAATCAATTAAGACAAGAATATAGAATTAAAAAATTTGTAGAAAATTTTGAAATTATTCCAAATTAGAATTTATGCAAAAGAATAAAAAGATTAGAATTTATGGTAAAAAAAATAAATCTAGGATACGACTTTTCAAAAATAAATTAAATAGCATGCCTTTAGGGTAGAATTATGGAAAATATTAAAAGAAAAATTAAGGATATAGATAGATTAATATATCAATTAAAAGATGAGTTAAAAATACTTAGACCTAGATTAGTTGATTTAGAAAAGGAAATTTTTGATATAGAAAATTTAAATTTACCTATTTTTTAGATTATTATAGACTAGTAGATAATATTAGATATATGATCAATAGAAATGAATATTTAATTAGAAAATTAGAAAATAATAAAAAATCTATACCCATATGTTAAAAACATAAGTAATAAATATACTCATAAGCTATAACTCTATCATAAATTAATCTAAAAAAATCCCGTAACAAAAAACCTCGTAACAGTGATCCTCCATTTTCGATATCAGAGCCCTATGGGGGTAGTGTGTGTGTAGAATGAGTCAGCCTTGTTTAAATTTTGAACCCGAGTTTCTTTGGAAATTTACTTTAAGTGAAGCAATTATAGCATTAATTGAAATATATACTTTATTAGAAATTTATCTTAGCGAAATTGAATTAGACAAGATCTTTATTAAACATATATTTTGTTTAAGATATCCATATGAGTATATTCAGTTGAGATAAATTTAGACTGAATTTGAGACTGTGCTTGGAGCAATGAAACATTGGTCAACCCTGAAGGCCTAGCATTGGTCAGCCCTTTGGTAGCCGAGAATGACATGTTGGTGGTCCGTTTGGCTGGGTGGTCCCGTTATTTGCACAGGTTTCATTCTCGACTTCTTTTTAAATTTAGCTTAATTAAGCATACTTAGATGGATAGATTAAATAAAATATTTTTTATTAAAGACTCTAGATCTGGTTCAATTAGCGAAGATAATATTAGAGAGATGGATGAAATAAATTCTATAGAAGTAAATATAGTAAAGGTAGAGAACGATTTATTTGAATGGACTATACCTAAATAAGATATTTGAACAATATTTTTAATAGGTATTTTTGAAATTTTTTATGACTATTCTATAAAACAAACTGAACAGACAATAGCTATTAATTAAGAACACGAAACTATTCAATTGTTATCAGAAAAAGGAATAAATGAACATAAAAAGAAAAAATATAGATTTTTTCATATAGCATTAGTATAGATGGCAATAAAGCCTTTATTCAGGCTGAGATTAGATACTCCAGTTTTAATGTGTTTAAGAGATGCTAGACATACTAATTTTTCAAATTCCTTATTAGCAATGGTAGAAACTAACTTAGCTAATGGATCAGTATATTTTAATTGTTTCCTTGGATTTACTGTTAGTTTATATGATTCAAATATATTAGATACTTTAACTTTATATGTTAAAACAAAAAACTTAAATTTTAAAGAAAATGTTAGAGCAATAGCAGTAATATATAGAGTACATTATAAAGTAATGTCTACGACCATAAATCTTAAAACTAGAAAATCTTTTAAAAGAAATGAAACTTTATTCTTTGAAGCCAATAAAGCACATTATAATATTCAAATACTGAAAAGACTTAAATTGGATGAAATTACTAGATCAGAAAAATGGGAGTTAAAATAAATATGTGAACCAAGACCAATTAATATTAATAATCAATTTTCAAGAATTTTAGAACATAGTGATGGAACTATTGAAATAGATTTTTCTTCAGAAAATAATCCATCAAGTAGTGTTTCAACTTATTTAAACAATAGACCTTCAATACCTAGATCATTATCTGCAAAAAAATAAGAATTAAAAGGAGTAGATTTGAATACCAATATTCCAAGACCATTATATACAGAAGAAAAAGAAAGTGAATACTCTATTAGTCCCACTAGATCTCAAATGGAAACTTTTTCTCAAATTAATGAATAAAAAATAAAATGACTAGTTTTCAAATATATAAATAGTTTTCAAGAAATGATTTAAAAGCAAAATGCAATAAGCAAAAAGTATAATGGTATTTTAATAACTTTTCTCAAATAGACTTAAATAATTTTAGAAGTATATGGTATAAAGAAATGTAAGAAAAACAAGTAAATATTCCTTTATTCTTATGGTTTGAAAATTATTGTTACTATAATAATATAGATTATCCATTTCAAAAAAAAAATAAATTTATCTTCAAAAATAGGTAAGCAATGGGATACTCCAAACGGACACTCAGTAGTAGTTATACATCCTGCCTTAAAATGTAATAAAGTAAAAAACAAAGAAAAAACTTATTTTGCTAAACCATTTAAATACATAAAATTAGAAAGTAAAGATGTAGGAAAAGATTTACAACATGTAATATTACAAAATAAATTTTCAAATCAAATATTAGATACTATATCAAATCAGCTAAATAGAATAGAAGAGATAGTATAAATACCCAAGCCACAATCAGAAATAGGTTAAACATCAAAATCAGTAATAGAAAAATCACCTATTAAACTAGACACGACTTTTCTTAAACCTTTTGAATTTTCTCAAGAGACAACCATAAATTTAAAAGGTGAAGATCCCCTGTTAAGAAAAATAAAAGAAAGACCAACAAAGTTAAGCATTAAGGATAAATAGATTATAACTATAAATAAAGAAGTTATATTAGAATTACAAACTACATCAGAAATAGAAAATGTAGAAAAACAGTTTAAATCAAATAATGAAGAAAAATATTCAATTAAAAAATTATATTTTAACACTCATACACCTAAACCAAAAACTCGAAATTATTATCCAAGACTTACACCTCTGGATACTTAATATGAAGAAACTAGATATCAGTTAGGATATGATGGTACTTCTTTATATGAATGGAACATAGATGGCTTTTCAGAATATTAAATATTAAATTTATTACAAGAAATGACCCTAGCAGCTAGTGATTATAAATCAAAAAGAAATAATGAAGTAGTTGTAGCCCAGATATTGTTATCAGGATTTACTGGCAAATTAAAAGGTTGGTGGGATCATTATGTAGCAGATGTAGATAAAGCTCATATATTATCAGCTAGAAAAATAATTATTAAAATAAAAAAATAATATGCAGGTAGAGACTGAACATGATGATATAATAAATACTTTAAAATTTTCTATGACTAAAAACTTTGTAGGAATCCTCGTTTATATTAGGAAAGAAGTTCAGAAATTCTTCAAAATTTAAAATGTCATAAGTTACAAGAATTTAGATGGAATTAAGATTTATTTTTTAACTAAAGTAATGACTAGATCAGTCTGTAATAATACTTATTGAAAAGAAAGATTTTTAGCAGGATTACCAAAATTATTTACAGAAATAGTTAGGAATAGAATAAAGGGAGAAAATAGTTGCACAATACCTTATGATGGTCTAACATATGGACAATTGATAAATATTGTTAACATAGAAGGATTATCAATTTGCACTGATATAAAGCTAAAAGCAAAATTAAAAAGAGATAGTATTGTAGGAAGAAAAAATTAGGATCATTTTGTAAACAGTATGGTTATCAATAGATTAGGACTCCTTTAGCTACCAAAAGGAAAATAAAACCTAAAAGAAAATATATTATAAGAAACGAAAATATGAACTGAAATAAAATTATCAAGAAAGACCTACTGTTCAGAGAAAACCAAGATATAAACAATTTAGACCTAGGACAAAAAAAAGACATAGTAATTTGTGATAAGTGTGAAAAACAAGGACATTATTCAATAGATTGTAAAATAAGAAAAAGTATCAATAATTTAAATATTTCAGAAGAATTAAAAAATTAAATAGCTAAATAGTAATAAATGAAACTTCTAGTAGTGATGAAGAAATTACTGATTATTCAGAAGATGGTTTAAATGCAATAGATGAAAAATCTGACACTAATAGTTCATAAAGTGATTCTGAAATAGAACCCTCTAGTTGTATAGGACCATGTCAATGCAACAATATAAATATGTTAAGTAATGAAAATGAATTCTTATTAGATATTATAGATAAAATAGATGATCAGGAAATAAAAAAGAATTATTTACATAGGTTAAGAGAGATAATAAGTTCAAAAGAAAAAATAAACTTTACATCTTATAATCTAGCAGAAGTATATACAATATTTGAAACCAAGAAAGAATTAACGATACAAGATCTTCAAGAGGAAATTAGAATATTAAAACAAGAAGTAAATATTTTTAAAGGAAAATTTCAAAGTTTAGAAAAAGAAAATTTAAAGGTTAACCTTAGTAATTTGGCATAGGAAGACAAAAAATTAAAAGGAATAGCATCATCTAGTATAATTATTAAGGAAATAGAAAATGAATATGATAATAGTATACCTCAAATAAATTATCAAAAAATGTTATGTAAAATTAGACATGGTTATTAATGATGATTTTCATTTAACTATTTTAGCTTTAATAGATAGTTGAGCACATCAAAATTATTTTGAGGAAGGTTTCATTCCAACTAAATATTATGAAAAAACTTCTGAAAGATTAGGTACTGCTAGTGGATCTAAGTTAATAATTAATTATAAATTATCAAGAGTAAAAATTTGTAATAAGGGATATTGTTTTAAAACCCAATTAGTTTTAGTCAAAAATTTGAATTCAGGAGTTATATTGGGAACACCTTTTATTACCATGTTATACCCTTTTTCAAGTATGTGATAATGGAATTAGAACAACAATATTAGACAAAGAAATTCTTTTTGAATTTGCATTTCCTATAACATCTAGAGAAATAAGTTATGTGAGAAAAAATATTGAAGATCAATTTGTTAAAAAATAAATAAAAACAAATTAAATTTCTTATCAAAGAAATAGAAAGTAAATGAATAAAATAACAATTAGAAAGTCCAAAAATAAAAGAAAAAATTAAAGAATTTGAAAACACATTTTCAAAGGAAATTTGCGCACTAGTTCCTAATGCTTTTTGGAGTAGAAAACAACATGTAGTAAAATTACCTTATATCAAAGACTTTGATGAAAAGAAGATTCCAACAAAAGCACAAGCAATTAAAATAAAGCCAGATCTAGAAAAATCTTTTAGAAAGGAAATTAAAGATTTGAAATATAGAGGATTAATTTGAGATTCAAAATCACCTTGGTCATGTTCAGCCTTTTATGTTATAAATGGAGTAGAAATAGAAAGAGGGACACCTAGGTTAGTAAAAAATTATAAACCTTTAAATGCAGTTTTACAATGGATAAGATACCCTATACCATATAAAAGAGATTTATTAAAAAGTTATATGATGCAAACATTTTTTTCTAAATTCGATATGAAATCAGGATTTTGGCAAATACAAGTAGATGAAGAAGATAGATATAAAACAGGATTTAATGTACCTTTTGGACATTATGAGTGGTACGTTATGCCTTTTGGATTAAAAAATACACCTTCAGAATTCCAAAATATAATAAATGATATATTAAGACCAATACATGAATTTTTGATAGTATACATAGATGATGTACTTATGTTTTCAAATTCTATAAGTGAACATATAAAACATTTGAAAAGATTTTTCAATTTAATTCATCAAAATGGATTAGTTGTTTCGGCACCAGAGATGAAATGTTTTCAAACAAAAGTTAGATTTCTATGACATGAAATAGATCAAAGAACTATAAAGCCAATAAGTAGAAGTCTAGAATTTACTAATAAATTTCTAGATGAGATAGAGGATAAGAATCAGCTACAAAAGATTCCTAGGATGTTTAAATTATGTTCATGATTTTTTCAAAAACTTAGGAAAATTATGTAAACCTTTATACAATAGAATAAAAAAGAAACTCGAACCTTGGACAAAAAAACATACTAATATAGTGAAAGAAATCAAATAAAAAATGAAAAGTCACCCAAGTTTAAATATTCCACATCCATAAGCTTTTTTTTTTATAATAGAAATAGATACTAGTGATGTAGGCTATGAAGATATTTTAAAACAAAAAAGAAGAGAGTCAGACTTGACTTCTTTTTAAATTTAGCTTAATTAAGTATACTTAGATGGATAAATTAAACAAAATATTTTCTATTAAAGACTCTATATTTGGTTCAACTAGCGAAGATAATATTAGAGAGATGGATGAAATAAATTATGTAGAATTAAATATAAAAAAGGTAGAGAACGATTTATTTGATTGGACTATACCTAAATAAGATATTCGAACAATATATTCAATAGGTACTTTTGAAAATTTTCATGACTATTCTATAAAAAAAAAATAAGCTGACAATAGCTATTAATCAAGAACACGAAACTATTCAATTATTATCAAAAAAAGTAATAAATGAACATAAAAAATATAGATTTTTGCATATAGGATTAGTATAGATAGCAATAAAGCCTTTATTTAGACTAGGATTAGATACTCTAGTTTTAATGTGTTTAAGAGATGCTAAACATACTAATTTTTCAAATTCCTTATTAACAAAGGCAAAAAATAAATTAGCTAATGGACCTGTTTATTTTAATTGTTTCCTTGGATTTACTATTGGTTTATATGATTCAAATATATTAGATACTTTAACTTTAACTGTTAAAACAAAAAACTTAAATTTTAAAGAAAATGTTAGAGCAATAACAGTATTATATAGAGTACATTATAAAGTAATGCCTACGACCATAAATCTTAAAACTAGAAAATCTTTTAAAAGAAATGAAACTTTATTATTTCAAGCCAATAAAGCACATTATAATATTCAAATATCGAAAAGACTTAAATAGGATGAAATTACAAAATTAGGAAATTGGGAGTTAAAAGAAATATGTGAACCATGACCATTTAATATTAATAATCAATTTTCAAGAGTTTTAGAACATAGTGATGGAACCATTCAAATAGATTTTTCTTCAGAAAATAATCCGTCAAGTAGTGTTTTAACCATATCAACCTAGATCATTATCTAAAAAAATTTAGAATTAAGAAGGGTAGATTTAAAAAAAAATATTCCAAGACCATTATATACAGAAGAAAGAGAGTGAATATTCTATTTTTCCCGTTAGATCTCAAATGGAAACTTTTTCTCAAATTAATCAATAAAAAATAAGATTGCTAGTTTTAAGATAAATAAAGAATTTTTAAGAAATGATTCAAATGCCAAATACAATAAGCAAAAAGCAGAGTGGTATTTTAATATTTTCCTCAAGCAGACTTAAATAATTTTAGAAGTATATGGTATAAAGAAATGGAAGAAAAGCAAGTAAATATTCCTTTATTATTATGGTTTGAAAATTATTGTTATTATAGTAATATAGATTATCCATTTCAAAAAGAAATAAATTTATCATCAAAAATAGGTAAGCAATGGGATACTATAGAAGGGCACTCAGTAGTAGCTATACATCATCCCATAGAATGTATTAAAGTAAAAAAAAAAAGAAAAAACTTATTTTGCTGAACTATTTAAAGAAATAAAATTAGAAAGTAAAGATGTAGGAAAAGATTTAGAACATGTAATATTACAAAATAATTTTTCAAATCAAATATTAGATACTATAGCAAGTTAGCTAAATAGAGTAGAAGAGATAGTATGAATTCCTAAGCCACAATCAGAAACAGATCGAACATCAAAATCGGTAACAGAAAAATCACCCATTAAATTAGAAATGACTTTGTTTAGACCTTTTGAATTTTCTCTAGAGACAACCATAAATTTAAAAGATAGAGATCTCGTATTAAGAAAAATAGAAGAAAGATTGGCAAAGTTAAGCATTAAGGATAAACAGATTATGACTATAGACGAAGAAGTTACATCAGAATTAGAAACTACATCAAAAATAGAAAATATAGAAGAAAAGTTTAAATCAAATAATGAAGAAAAATATTCAATTAAAAAATTGCATTTTAATATTTATACACCTAGACCAAAAACTCGAAATTATTATCCAGGACCTGCACCTCCAGATACTCAATATGAATAAACTAGATATCAGTTAGGATACGATGACACTTCTTTATATGAATGGAACATATATGGCTTTTTAGGATATCAAATATTAAATTTATTACAAGAAATGACCTTAGTAGCTAGTTCTTATAAATAAAAAAGAAATAATGAAGCAGTTGTAGCCCAGATGTTGTTATCAGGATTTACTGGCCAATTAAAAGGTTGGTGGGATCATTATGTAGCAGATGTAGATAAAGCTCATATATTATTAGCTCAAAAATGGCACAATACCTTATCATGATCTAACATATGGACAATTGATAAATATTGTTAACATAGAAGGATTATCAATTTGCACCGATTTAAAGCTAAAACCAAAATTAAAAAGAGATAGTATTGTAGGAAGAAAAGAATTAGGATCATTTTGTGAACAGTATGGTTATCAACAGATTAGGGCTCCTTCAGCTACTAAAAGGAAAATAAAACCTAAAAGAAAATATATTTATAAGAAACAAAAATATAAACCGAAACAAAATTATCAAGAAAGAGCTACTGTTAAGAGAAAACCAAAATATAAAAAATTTAGACCTAAGACAAATAAAAAGGACATAGTAATTTGTTATAAGTGTGGAAAACAAGAACATTATATAGGAGATTGTAAAATAAGAAAAAGGATCTATAATTTAGATTTCTCAGAAGAATTAAGAAATAAAATAGCTAAAATAGTAATAAATGGAACTTCTAGTACTGATGAAGAAATTACTGATTATTCAGAAGATGATTTAAATGCAATAGATGAAAAATATGAGACTAATAGTTCAAAAAGTGATTTTGAAATAGAACCCTGTAGTTATATAGGACCATGTCAATACAACAATATAAATATGTTAAGTACTAAAAAGGAATTCTTATTAGATATTATAGATAAAATAGATGATAAGGAAATAAAAAAACAATTATTTACTTAGGTTAAGAAAGAAAATAAGTTCAAAAAAAATATAGACTTTACATCTTATAATCTAGCGGAAGTATATAAAAGATTTGAAACCAAGAAAGAATCAACAATACTAGATCTTTAAGAGGAAATTAGAATATTAAAACAAGAAGTAAATAATTTAAAAGGAAAAGTTTAAAGTTTAGAAGAAGAAAATTTAAAGGTTAACCTTAGTTATTTAGCACAGGAAGACAAAAAATTAAAAGGAATAGCATCATCTAGTATAATTATTAAGGAATTCACTATATTCTTCATCTAATATATTTCAGAAAAAATGTTTGCATCATATAACTTTTTTAATAAATCTCTTTTACATGGTATAAGGTATCTTATCCATTGTAAAACTGCATTTAAAAGTTTATAATTTATTACTAACCAAGGTGTCCCTCTTTCTATTTCTGCTGCATTCATAACATAAAAGGCTTAACATGACCAAGGTGATTTTGAATCTCTAATTAATCCTTTATTCATCAAATCTTGAATTTCCTTTCTACAAAATTTTTCTAAATCTAGCATCATTTTAATAGCTTGTGCTTTTGTTGGAATCTTCTTTTCATCAAAGTCTTAGATATAAGGTAATTTTACTACATACTGTTTTCTACTCCAAAAAGCATTAGGAACTAGTGTGCAAATTTCCTTTGAAAATGTGTTTTCAAATTCTTTATTTTTTTCTTTTATTTCTGGACTTTCTAATTGTTCTTTTATTCATTTGCTTTTTATTTCTTTGATAAGAAATTTAATTTGTTTTGTTTATTTTTTAACAAATTGATCTCTTGAATATTTTTCCTCACATAACTTATTTCTTTAGATATTATAGGAAATGCAAATTCAAAAAGAATTTCTTTGTCTAATATTATTGTTTTAATTCCATTATCACATACTTGAAAAGGGTATAACATGGTAATAAAAGGTGTTCCTAATATAACTCCTGAATTCAAATTTTTGACCAAAACTAATTGGGTTTCAAAACAATATCCCTTATTACAAATTTTTACTCTTGATAATTTATAATTAATTATTAACTTAGATCCACTAGCAGTACCTAATCTTTTATATGTTTTTTCATAATATTTAGTTGGAATTAAACCTTCCTGAATACAATTTTGATCTGCTCCACTATCTATTAAAGCTAAAGTAGTTAAATGAAAATCATCATTAATAACTATGTCTAATTTTACATACCATTTTTTATAATTTATTTGAGATATACTATTAATATATTAAATTTCTGTTTCCTTAATAATTATACTAGATAACGCTATTCCTTTTAATTTTTTGTCTTCCTGTGCCAAATTACTAAGGTTAACCTTTAAATTTTCTTCTTCTAAACTTTGAACTTTTCCTTTTAAAATATTTACTTCTTGTTTTAATATTCTAATTTCCTCTTGAAGATTTTGTACCGTTGATTCTTTCTTGGTTTCAAATCTTTTATAAGTTTCTGCTAGATTATAAGATGTAAAGTCTATTTTTTTCTTTTGAACTTATTATCTCTCTTAACCTAAGTAAATAATTCTTTTTTTATTTCCTGATCATCTATTTTATCTATAATATCTAATAAGAATTTCTTTTCATTACTTAACATATTTATATTGTTGCATTGACATGGTCCTATACAACTACAAGGTTCTATTTCAGAATCACTTTCCCGATGATTAGTCTCATATTTTTCATCTATTGCATTTAAGTCATCTTATAAATAATTAATAATTTCTTCATCACTACTAGAAGTTTCATTTATTACTATTTTACCTATTTCATTTTCTAATTCTTCTAAGATATCTAAATTATTGATCTTTTTTTTTTATTTTACAATCTCTTGAATAATGTCCTTTTTATTTTTCTTTCATCTAATTTTTTTATATCTTGGTTTTCTCTTAATAGTAGGTCTTTCTTGATAATTATGTTTTGGTTTATATTTTTATTTCTTCTAAATATATTTTCTTTTAGGTTTTATTTTCCTTTTAGTAGCTGAAAGAGTCCTAATCTGTTGATAACCATACTGTTCACAAAATGATCTTAATTCTTTTCTTCCTACAATACTATCTCTTTTTAATTTTGCTTTTAGCTTTAAATCAGTGAAAATTGATAATCCTTCTATGTTAACAATATTTATCAATTATTCATATGTTAGATCATTATAAGGTATTATGCCATTATTTTCTCCTTTTATTCTATTCCTAACTCTTTCTGCAAATAATTTTGGTAATCTTGCTAAGAATATTTCTTTCCAATAAGTATTATTACAGTCTGATCTAGTAATTACTTTAGTTAAAAATAAATCCTTATACTATCTAAAGTCTTGTAACTTAGGACATGTTAAAATTTGAAGAATTTTTGAACTTTTTTCCTAATATAATCGAGGATATCCTACAAAGTTTTTAGTAATAGAAAATATTAAAGTATTTATTATATCATCCTACTCAGTATCTACTTTGACCGGTGTCTAGCAAGTGTACTAGATCGGCTAGTAATATAGGGAAATATAGATTAAGACCTCAAATATCGTACCCAAGGGAACATGGATTGCTAAGAATAATATCTATGTATGAATTAAATTAATCCGAGATTGTTACCCAAATGTTTTTGATTCAAAAGCAAAAATTAAACAAAATAAACAATTAAACAAAACAAAAGCTAAAACATGAATTAAAAACAAAACAATAACTGGAATTCTCTTGCTAAAGAAACTATCCACCTTAAATTTTATTGTAATGACTTAAATTCAAATAATAACACCAATGATTATGAAGAATTCAGATAAATAAAACCAGATAACTTTATTCAAGATTATCATTCCAAGCATTAAACTCCCTTATTCAGAACAATTCAATACTTGGCATAAAAGTATGAATTAATCGTCCTAAATGTCTATTAAAGCCTTTCTCAAGAGATTTAACTTTCACCTATTCTTAGTTCTTCCTCTCTTAGTATTAACCAATAAAATTAACACATAATTATTTCATATTTTGGATAATAATCATGCATAAACATTAAAGAGTTAACCCAAGAACATGCAAATCATTAACTATGTCAAAACCAATCTTTAGTTATATATTCAATAAACCAACAATCAATCTCAACACAATCAAAGATTAGAATATGCTTAAAACCAAGAAATAATCAACCGATATTGAAATAAAGCTCAAAACAAAGTCATAACAATGAAAATATAAGATTTCAAGAATCCATTAGCAAAAGAAGAAAAACTACTTCCTAAACATCATTAAAGATTAAAACAAGGTTTGAAGAAAAACAATGTAAACTAAAAAAAAACCGTAAAAACAAACTAAAGAAGTAAAGCTAAATTCTAAGGTTTTATCTCACGGATTCCCCCCCACTCTTCTGTGTTTTAGCTTGCTATTTATAGGCCAAAGAAGATCTAAATTACTTTCTAAACTCTTAGAATTGAATTGGAAGTAATCTAGCTGCTCAAAACAGGAAAGTCTGCCAAAACTTGGAAGTAATCTAGCTGCTCAAAACAGGAAAGTCTGCCAAAACAGGAAGCTCGACAAAACTTCGCAAATAGGAATTCTGGAATCACATGGCCACGGTTCCACTTGCATAATTCCACACGTGACCATGGCTCCTTTAAACTTCTTTCACACATGGCCACATGTGGGTTATGCCTTCCCTCACACGTGGTCACGTCCTTCCTTTCATTTCTTCATTTGATCTTCACGTGGCCATGGATCTTCATTATGCAATTCATCACGTGGCCACGGCTTCTTCACTTGTTCTTCTTCAATTTCTCTTCACATGGCCACTTCTCAATTTCTTCAATGCCTACACGTGGTTACGTGTCAAGGCTTAGAACTGAAGATTCGTTTTCTCGACCAAATTTCTCAAATTTATACTTTTGGCCCAAAACTTTGCACTTTTTATACTTTAAGCCCTTTTTCATGCAAATTAACCCTGAAAAACACCAAAACACAGAATTAACCCTAAAAACACAAAACTAACAAATTAAACTCAAATTAAACCTAATTAACACGAAATTAACTTAATTAAATACTTAAAAACACACTAAAAACATCATATAATTCACTGTTATCAAATACGCCACACTTAGACTTTGCTCGCCCTCGAGCAAATTAGAACAATCCAACATCTCAAAATAATCAAAATCAAATAAAGAATCATGCATTTCAAAACCAAGCTTAGCAATTAACAAGAGCACTTAATAAAATTTTCAACTAGAATAAATTCAATCAAGACAACATAAGTTAGTTTCCTTATGTGGGTGCAAGACCAAAACAATTTAAGTATTTTCAAAATCCAAAACACCAATGCAAATTCATAATCAAGTTTAGAATGAATGTACACATAAGTATACACATGATTTCGTGCTTGAAACTCTAGAAACACCATAGGCCTCTCCTTTAGCATCGGAACCCGAAGGTCATCTCCTCTAAACAACTCAAAAACAAAACTTATTTGTAAATTTCTTTCTTTTTCTTTCCCTTTTTCTCTTTTTTTTTCTTTCTTTCTTTTTCACTTTTTTTTCTTTTACTAGCTTTGATGTTGGCAATACAATAATAACATGGGTAATCACAAAATCACAATTCACTATTCATTTGACTTCCACAATAGCCCTTGATAATAAAATTCAAAATTATCTACACTCATCAAGATACTCAATTCCCATTAATCCATCCAATCCTAGAGTGGCCAATTCTAGAAGGGAAGCTAAAATCTTTTTAGGCTATATGGTAAAATAAATGAGTGTAACAAGGAAAAAATAAATATGGTACACATTAAGCATACCTCATTAGGCTCAAAATTGGCTAACAAAGGATAAATATGCATATAAGGTAGGAAATAACTTAAGATATGGCTTAACAAGAGAAACATTGCCTAGATCACTTTCCAAGTTGTTTTGAGTTATTTTTATGCTTTGAAGGGTGATGAGGAAGGTTCTAGTGTTCTAAAATTCATCACTTAACTATTTCAATGCATTGTTTTTCTTTAAGTATAAAAACTGGTCTTTAAGTGCTCAAAAATGTAGAAACTAACAAATATAGATCAAATTGAATGTTAAACTAGCTAAAAATTCATTAAACAACATGCTTGTTCTAATGCTAAACAAGAATTTTAAACATTGCACATTCTAAATTCAAGTTCAAAGTTAAATTTTTGAGAATAACTAGGGAGAATTAGGCTAAATGTACAATAAATGATAAATGAATAAACTAAATTAACATGCAAAACTAAAAAAACTAAACATGCAAACTAAAAATAAAACTAGTCATGCAAACTAAAAACAAAACTAAACAACAAAAACAAAAATTCATGAGTAAGAAAATGAGCAAGGTAAGAAAAACTCCCTTAGTTGGACTTTCTATTTTTAGCTCAGCTGAGCTCTATCCCCCTCTTTAGAAGCTTGTTGTCCTCAGCAAAGTATGGAAAATTTCAGCACACTTTATCACTTTTGAGAAACAAGTTAGTGACCAAGAAAGAATGTAAGCTTAAACTCACCATACCTAGAACCATGATCAAGTCAAAAGAAGGCATGAGATCAATAGAATTGCATTAACAAGCAAACATACCTTTTAAACCAATAAAGTGCCATAAACAAGACTTAATATGCATGGTAACTAAGTAAAGAAATGCAATTAGGCCAAACTTGCTTAAGTGCTTAATGTCCATATGTGACAAGGTGAACAATGCATAATCTCAAGTGAAATATAATTTGGTGATGGTTAGGCTTAAATAAAAGGAAGAGAAATATTTCAATTGGTCATGGTAAGCACAAAAGAAAATAAGCCAATTCAAATACTAACTCAACCTATATGAAGCCAACAATGAAGTTCAATGTCAAATAATAAGTAGCTAAGAGTAAATGCAATGCTATCAGAATTAATGAGGTTAGAAATAATAAAAAGATGAAGTTCAACTTTGAGGTGTGTGCATAAGTGAGTATGTGAGTGTGAATGAGTGAGGTTGTCTATGTTTTTGCTTGTGCATAATGTGTGCGTGGCCATGTGAAGCTTAGGTTGGTGTGTGCATGTTGGTGGATTGATCAAGTGAGTGAGTATGTGAGTGTGTGAAGGTGTAGTGGGTGATGTATGAGTGAGGAGAATGATAAGAGCACAGAAAATGCAAGTGTGAGGGAAGAAAGAAAACAAAACCATGGGCATTTGAAATGGGGGCGTGCTTCACACGTGGCCACGGGTGGTTGTCAGCTTACCTTCACGTGGCCACGCGATTTTTATTGTGCAAGCAGGAGGCTTTCACGTGGCCACGCATATGCTAGTGAATAAAACCACGTGGGCACGCATGGGAGCAAAAAGGCAAGCAATAGGCTGTCACGTGGCCACGTGTGGTTATGTTGTTCCTCACACGTGGTCACGTGTTCACCCCTTCCTCCTTCTTTTGAGCTTCATTTTCTCTGCATATCAAAGCACTAGATTAAATTGTATTCACCATATGAATAAAACATTCCTCATACTTATTTAATCACTTAATTATGCCTTTTCTTGTTTTCTTTAAGCTCCAGTTGAATTATGCCAACAATATGCACATTAATTAATTAAATTTCAATTGTAGTCCACTCTTAACTCAACATATGCCAAATTCATAAAGCTTAAAATCAAACTCACATCTAACCAACTCATAAATCTTTGACAAATCAATTTTTCTTACCTCAAAAATCATATTAGCTCTTTAATTCCTTTAAAAGCTCTTCAAATTCAAATTTAATCATGAAGCATAAAAATCATTAGAAGTAGCTTTTTGTTCAAACCCATATCTTAAACTCATGAATTAAAAGACACAAACAACTAACAAACATGCATTAAACCTAAAAAAACAATAGCAAAACAAATAACATGCAAAAACATAAAAAAAATAGATGAATATTTAAAGAGAAGAAGTTTTGGTTTATTGAGTCCCAGCTCGACTCATTTTACTCTCGGGCGGTCGAGCTTGTGATCCAAACGTAGGTCTCTCCGGACTTTGCTCCTCATTTTCTCCTATAAGTAGAAGAAACTTGTCATAATTTATCAAAGCCGAAAACTCCATATCTTCAATAAAATATGACTCCTCTTTTGGCTCATTTATCATGAACTCCACCGGCTCTTCTAGCCTAAATAAATCCTCCAAGCAGATTGAATTTGGTATCTCTACTTGACAATCCTTTCCTTCTTGCTCCTTTGGTGATAAATTCTCTACTAGAGATCCAACATCCTTTAAATAAACACATGAAATATCCTCCAATATGAATTGTTCCTCTTGTTCCTTATTCTCCATGAATGAATGATTTGGTTCCTTTTCCTTACCACCATCAACTTGAGTACTCAAAAGTTCTAGCTTAGATTTCAACTTTTCAATTCCATGCTCTTTATCCCTTAATAAAATTTTCTGACTTCTAATTATCTCCTCTTAAGCTCTTATCTTTTCTTCTTGAATTCTAAACTTCTCCTGTTGAGCCCTTGATGTAGCCTCCCACGTCTCTTTTTCAGCCCAAAATCGCTCGTTCTTACATATGAGCTGGTTATGAAGACGTTGATGCTCGGAGATACAAGCCTCTTTTGAATATCGAAGTTGTTGATTCTCTCTTCTCAATTCTTCCAATTGTAATCTCAAAGTCAAAAGAGAATAAGAATCTTCAGCAATGGATGGTGATGAATAAGGATTTTGTGATTGTGCACGCAATCGTTCTATCTCCTCTCTTTGTCTTAGTAGATTATTCATTCATTGTTTTAAAAGAAACACTTCGTAATCTAGGACCTCATCTTGCATCATCTTGAAAGATGTTTAGAATTGTTCCTACAAAGAACAATCACCAAATTAAAAACAAAATAAAAATAAAAATCTCAGACTAACTCAATCAAAGATATTAAACAAACAACACCGCTGTTCCCCGGCAACGACGCCAAAAACTTGACTGGTGTCTAGTAAGTGTACTAGATCGGCTAGTAATATAGGGAAATATAGATTAAGACCCCAAATATCGTACCCAAGGGAACATGGATTGCTAAGAATAATATCTATGTATGAATTAAATTAATCCGAGATTGTTACCCAAATGTTTTTGATTCAAAAGCAAAAATTAAACAAAATAAACAATTAAACAAAATAAAAGCTAAAACATGAATTAAAAACAAAACAATAACTATAATTCTCTTGCTAAAGAAACTATCCACCTTAACTTTCATTGTAATGACTTAAATTCAAATAATAACACCAATGATTATGAAGAATTCAGATAAATAAAACCAGATAACTTTATTCAAGATTATCATTCCAAGCATTAAACTCCCTTATTCAGAACAATTCAATACTTGGCATAAAAGTCTGAATTACTCCTCCTAGATGTCTATTAAAGCCTTTCTCAAGAGATTTAACTTTCACCTATTCTTAGTTCTTCCTCTCTTAGTATTAACAAATAAAATTACACATAATTATTTCATATTTCGGATAATAATCATGCATAAACATTAAAGAGTTAACCCAAGAACATGCAAATCATTAATTATGTCAAAACCAATCTTTAGTTATTTATTCAATAAACCAACAATCAATCTAAACACAATCAAAGATAAGAATATGCTTAAAACTAAGAAATAATCAACCGACATTGAAATAAAGCTCAAAACAAAGTCATAAAAATGAAAATATAAGATTTCAAGAATCCATTAGCAAAAGAATAAAAATGAAAACTACTTCCTAAACAAGGTTTGAAGAAAAACAATGAAAACTAAAAAAAAACGTAAAAACAAACTAAAGAAGTAAAGCTAAATTCTAAGGTTTTATCTCAAGGATTCCCCCCCACTCTTCTGTGTTTTAGCTTGCAATTTATAGGCCAAAGAAGATCTAAATTACTTCCTAAACTCTTAGATTTGAATTGGAAGTAATCTAGCTACTCAAAATAGGAAAGTCTGCCAAAACAGGAAGCTCGACAAAACTTCGCAATTAGGAATTCTGGAATCACATGGCCACGGTTCCACTTGTATAATTCCACACGTGACCATGGCTCCTTTAAACTTCTTTCACATGTGGCCACGTGTGGGTTATGCCTTCCCTCACACGTGGTCACGTCCTTCCTTTCATTTCTTCATTTGATCTTCACGTGGCCATAGATCTTCATTGTGCAATTCATCACGTGGCCATGGCTTCTTCACTTGTTCTTCTTCAATTTCTCTTCACATGGCCACGTCTCAATTTCTTCAATGCCTTCACGTGGTCACGTGTCAAGGCTCGGGACTGAAGCTCTGTTTTCTCGAACAAATTTCTCAAATTTATACTTTTGGCCCAAAACTTTGCACTTTTTACACTTTAAGCCCTTTTTCATGCAAATTAACCCTGAAAAACACTAAAACATAGAATTAACCCTAAAAACACAAAACTAACAAATTAAACCTAATTAACACGAAATTAACTTAATTAAATACCTAAAAACACACTAAAAACATCATATAATTCACTATTATCATACTTGCATATTGTTTTCTATTTTAATAATTCTTTTTCTAGCAGATAATATATGAGCTTTATCTACATCTGCTACATAATTATCCCACCAACCTTTTAATTGGCTAGTAAATCCTGATAGCAACATGTGGGCTACAACTGCTTCATTATTTCTTTTTTATTTATAAGCACTAGCTACTAGGGTAATTTCTTGTAATAAATTTAATATTTTATATTATGAAAAGACATCTTTGTTCCATTCATATAAAGAAGTACCATCATATCCTAACTAATATCTAGTTTCTTCATATTGAGTATCCGGAGGTGTAGGTCTTGGATAATAATTTTTAGTTTTTGGTTTAGGTGTATAAGTATTAAAATGTAATTTTTTAATTGAATATTTTTCTTCATTATTTGATTTAAATTGTTCTTCTACATTTTTTATTTCTAATGTAGTTTCTAATTCTGATGTAACTTCTTCATCTATAGTCATAATCAGTTTATCTTTGATGCTTAACTTTGCCAGTATTTCTTTTATTTTTCTTAATATAGGATCTTCATCTTTTAAATTTATGGTTGTCTTTGGAGAAAATTCAAAAGGTTTAAACAAAGGCATTTCTAATTTAATGGGTGATTTTTTTGTTATTGATTTTGATGTTTGACCCGTTTCTGATTGTGGCTTAGGCATTTGTACTATCTCTTCTACTCTATTTAGTTGACTTGCTATAGTATCTAATATTTTATTTAAAAAATTATTTTGTAATATTACATGTTGTAAAACTTTTCCTACATCTTTACTTTCTAATTTTATGTCTTTAAATGGTTCAGCAAAATAAGGCTTTTCTTTATTTTTTACTTTAATACATTCTAAGGGAGAATGTATAGCTACTACTGAGTGCCCTTCTACAGTATCCCATTGCTTACCTATTTTTGAAGATACATTTATTTCCTTTTGAAATGGATAATCTATATTATAATAATAATAATAATAATAATAATAATAATAATAATAATAATAATAATAATAATAATAATAATAATAATAATTTTCAAACCATAAAAATAAAGGAATATTTTCCACACTTATAACAAATTACTATGTCGTTTTTATTTGTCTTAGATCTAAATTTTTTATATCTTGGTTTTCTCTTAACAGTAGGTCTTTGTTGATAATTTTATTTCGGTTTATATTTTCATTTCTTATAAATATATTTTCTTTTATGTTTTATTTTCCTTTTAGTAGCTGAAGGAGCCCTAATATGTGGATAACCATACTATTCACAAAATGATCCTAATTTTTTTCTTCCTACAATACTATCACTTTTTAGTTTTGCTTTTAGCTTTAAATCAGTGTAAATTGATAATCTTTCTATGTTTACAATATTTATCAATTGTCCATATATTAGATCATGATAAGGTATTGTGCCATTATTTTCTCCTTTTATTCTATTCCAATTATGGGTAATACCATTTTAATTGAAAGTGCTTGATATGTTAATCCATTTTGCCATGTAGTAAATGTTCAAGTGCAAGCATATATAGGATATATACATAGTGAATTCTTTAGACATGCATACATTAATATATGAATATGTATGAACTTGTTTAATGTGTGTTAAAGTTAGGATGAGAGTGCTTGATATGTGTTAAACTAGTTACTAGTTATACCATTCTAATTGAAAGTGGTTGATATGTTAATCCATTTCAACTTGTAGTAAATGTTAAAGTACAAGCACATATAAGATATGTACATAGTGAATTATTTAGATATATATATATATATATATATATTAGTTTCTACATGATTATAACGAATATAAATGTGATTTATAAACATGGAAAGGAAAAGTACAAGATGTGTGTATATGAATGTATATATATACATAACACTATGCACTTAAACACGTACTTATGGTTGTATCAATAGTGCACATGTTTGTAAGGAAAAAAAGGTGAAATGAATCAAGAGAAAGATTTACAATTGCTTGCGTCTATATTTAGGTTGTGGATAGATAGACATGCCTATATGGGTATATTGCAGCTACCATAGATTTAACCCATTTTGCTGTATAGTATCAACCCTGTTTGGGTCTATAGTATAGATTTGACCCCACTTGGGTCCATAGTTCGATACGTTTGGGTATCTTTATTTTACCTTTGGCTACCACAATATTGTCCATTATCCACATTCATAGAGAGGTATAGGCTTACTATAGAATACAAGCATTATAAGAAGCAATATGACAAAAATAACAGAATATTTCATAACTTGATCTATATGTTTCTTTTATATAAATCTATGCATCATAAATGGAAAACATGAAGTATTTTAGCATCATATGTATGTAAATATTACTGTGATTACATAATTTTTTATGCATTTAATGATATTATTATTAGGCTTGATTTGGGTGATTGTTTAACACTCTGAGCTACTTTGTACACAATACTTGTTGATAATACTATGTTATTACATGTTTAATACTATGTTCATATATGTGTGTGTGCTTTGACAACTTCTATAAGAGGTCATCTTCATGATTAATGTTCCACACTAAGTTGTATAGCTTAGCACAGTTGTTTATCTATATAGATAGACAATCTAGGATCTTTCAGCAGGGACAAAATCTGTAGCAGCAAGGCTAATATCAAATGTAGGAAGAGTCAATGTATGAAGTTGATGTCTTGTAATTTCTTCATTGTATTAAATAAGTTGTAATGTAAAGGTAACAGTATAGTATGAATTGTAATAGTCCTTATTTATAGTTTTCTAACTATAATATGTTTAGTTCTATGTAATATAGTATGTATAGTGATAGGATATGGGGAAAACTAGAGTGAGCATTACATAAATAGTGGGACCTCTCTTGTAATATATAAATAAATAAACTTATGGAATAAATTCATCTTTATCTTTTTGCTTTTCCTTTTATATGCTTGGTCTCAAATATAACACAGTTGAACTTTTGTATGTTAAGGAAAATGAAAGCTAGACATCGGGGTTATCTAGATATCTTAGAAGACTTTCATGACTATTTCTCACTTTTTTCCCATGATACTTGAGTAATTTTTTCATAATTTATCTTAAAAGAAAAGCAATAAAGTGTGGACATTAAGAGCATTTGTGAATTGTTAAATATTGTACTTTATCCCCAATTATGTTCCATGATTAACCCTTTAATTGAGTTTTTAAAGGTAGGTTGATAATTTATCTATTGTTGTTCGCTAACTTTGGACAAATATTGTTATCTAGATATCTAACCCTTGATAGGGTACATTCTAATAGATCTAGAGTGATTGCAGATCCAGTTGTGGATTTTATTTATATGGAATAGATACTATTGTAGTGAGTCTACCAAAGAGTGGTTTGATATCTTTAATGGGAAATTTGTGTCCATATGGTTAATTTGCTCGATTCCTTAGTGTTCATATAGCGAATATGAATTACTCTAATATTAAGCATTGTGGTTATAATACCAGACTTGTTGCTTATTACATGTACATTATTGTCTACCAATTTTAAAAATGAGTTTAAAATTTAATTGTGCATTAACTTTCCAAATTTTGAGAATTACAATACAACTCAAGCTTAGTCTTTGATCCAAGACAATTTTATCGACTAGATGAAAGAAAACTATAGGTAGTTTCAGCAACTATTAGATAATTTGGTTATTGTATTTTGAGTAAAATTTTAATAACTATAAGGCATAAAATCCCTTAATCTCATTTGGAGGTTATTGCTTGAATTCAATTGATTACTTACATATTATGATAAAGTAAACCAAATTTCTAAATGATCTGTAAGAGCGATTTTTTGATGAAGATTATCGACAAAGAGGGATTGCATTTAGGCTTAAGGTATATTACTATAGCAAATATTAGCTAAGAGCTAACTCTATATTTGTTAGGAAATTGTAAAGATTTATTTTATTAGTTATTAATTTTAAGAAAATGGGTTGTATAAATAATACTTTTTTATATATATTGGTGCCTTTTATGTTAACTCTACATTTGTAGTGAATTCATTACAAATTATATATATATATATATATATATATATATATATGAAATTACAAGATTATTATTTATATTTGTATCTATTATATATGAATTGTATAATATAATTAAATTTACAATATTAGAAAATGGGTCTTTGTTAGACTTTTAGAGACAATTTATGGTTCTTAAAAACTAAATAAATCATATGAACTTACTTATTAGGGACAAAAAATTTGATCCTTAATAATTTTTAGGGATCGAATTTTGGTCCTTAAAAGCTTGGTCATACATTTGATATTTTTCATTAGGGATTAGAAATTTGGTCCTTAACACTTTTTAGGGACCGAATTTTTTATCCATTAAAGTATGATTAGTCACGTGATAGTGCTTAATAAGGACTAGAAATCTCGTCCTTAATAATTTTTAGGGACTAGAATGTTTTTAGTCTTTAAAAACTTTTAAGGTCCAGGTGAGAAATTCGGTCTTTATTAGTCATTAGTGGTAGAGCCTTTAAGAACCAGTTGAGGACCTTATTTTTGGTCCTTATTGACCTTTAAGGACTAGTGTTACACTTTTAAGGACCAAAATTCTGGTCCTTAGAGGTCATTTTTCTTGTAGTGTCGGTGGAGAAAAAAATCACCCTTACCAAGGTAAGTGTCCCAGTTACGATAAAATTCCAACTTTCTTCGATTTAGGAACTTTAGTGGCAGCTAGTTTCTTCACTCTAAGGTATTTAAGCAAGCTTAACACCAAAATTAAAGGGAGAACAAATTTTATTCATAGTTTTAAACCTAGTTTGAATATTACAATTGACTTAGGGCTTGAAGCTACAACTTGGTTGTTCTGTGAAGACAACAAGAGGAGTTTAAGACTTTATATGTATTATAACTTTTTATTTGAGTTTTTCAATTGTTTTTAAGATGAATAGTAAGTAGTTTCTCTTACTTTTGCTGAGGGAAACTTAAACCTTCATTATTTTATTGTAATAACTTAGATTTGATCTTAATTTCAATACAAGTGTGTTATTTCTTAATTTTTGAGCTAATACTTATCTTTGGTTATTTTGAATTTATGATTGTTTTATTGAATAAATGATTGATTGTCAATTTAATGTTTGATTAATGATTTGCATATTCTTAGTTTAATTTACTTATGTTGTTGCATATTATGTTCTGGAAATTTAGGCAATAATGTGTTAAGCAAGAGTAGAATTAAAACTAAGAAATATGAATTAAAAATTGGTTGGAATTAAGTTTCTTGAAAGAGGATTTAATGGCAATTTAGGAGTTCATAAACTGTATTGATGTGCTAATTATAATATTATTTATAATTTGAGGGTTTAATGCTTAGAAGGATATCCTAAAGTAGATATCTGATTTTAAATTGGTTTTCCATAACCACTTATGTTCCTTTTGATTGAGTAATTATAATAAAAGTTAAGGTGAATAGTCCCTTAGCATAAGTGTTTTTAATATTGAATTTTATCATCTTTTGCATCTTGTTCTGTTTTAGTTTGCAATTAATTGATTTAGCTTTACTACTTGATTTGTTTAGTTATTGCTTTTAATTTAGTTAATTAATAATCACTTCAAAACTTGGCATTCTTTCACACATTGTTCACTGTAGAATCTGGAATACACAATCTCTAGGGTACGATATTTAAGGGTCTTTATCTTATTTCTCTGTATTACTTAACTAATCTAGTACACTTGCTTTGTAGCAACCTTATCCTATACTTAGTTGTACACCATATCCTATAACATATAAGCATGCTTTACCATAATTAAATCATTAACCCTATGATATATTATAAGATAACTTAAACCATCAACTGAAACTTAACATTTAGAAACTTTACTTACAAGAGAGTTTCTTTAAATATTCCAAGATTTACATATACAAAACATCTATAATATTACAAAATTTTCAACACATATAATCTCTAGGAAGAAAGAACCCTAAAAGAAAGTTATATACTTTCCAATCTTCTCTTAGATTCGTGTTGGCCGTCCCGTGCTAGATATCAATCTTGAGAAGAAAACCTATCCCTACAGCCTATGTGAATAAAAACCCATGCTAAGCTATAAAGCTTAGTGAGGAACATAAGATATGAGGATAACCTCTTTTAAAGGTCGTAAAAAAAACAAATTCATGCAAACATATCTTCAAACAAATAAACCAATCATTATAAGAAATATTTAAAACACTTTTCCACTTCTATATTATCTTTCGTTACACTTATAAACAATATGAATTTCTTGTTACTATTCCATTTGCTTATTGATTTCTTACTAATAATAAAAATTATTCATATATCACTTAATATTTTTATATATCAATTTTACCTTTTTTAGTATTGTATATGTTATTCTTGAATAAGCATATTGACTTACTAGTCTAACTTGAATGTATAGCTATTTTAAAACTATAAAACTTTGAGTTAATAAGTTAGACCTCTATACAATAATGATTAGTAATAATTTCCATGCCATTGTGAATTGTGTGTTTCTATCATTAACATACCTTTTCCCTTGTCACCCATATATATATATATACATATACATATATATATACTGATTAATATATTTTAACATGCAAATTCACTTCTGTCGCTTATATGTATATCTATTACAAAACCATGCCATGAATTCAAAATTCATTAATGTTCACATATAGGGAATCTCGCATATCATTATTCAATGTTAAGCAAGAAAAATGTGTCTATAAGTAAATACATCCAAACAAAAAATATAGCTATGTAATGATATAACATTTCATAAATACTAATACATATAACATGAATTCCTAGGTATAAGGAAAAACCCTAGAAATTACCTCAATGATTCCATAATCCTAACATATAAAGAATTCCACTTGTCATTTAACAACTTTAACTGAGTCATACATAACTATAGGAAACATGCAATCACCGATATAGTTATTGGCTAATATTAATGATGCATAAGTTCATTACATATATAGCTTATAACTCTAATATGTATGTGTACTACTATTATGCAGTAAAATTGCATATATATATATATATATATTCTCTTATAGTATCATGATTTCCATATGCAATATATAGATTTCATATAAAGATCAAATAAGAGCTGTCATGCTTCTTTATTCTTTTAATTTACTATGATGTTTTTCTTTTTACTACGTATTAGGCATGCATTATTCTAAAAAACTGGATAAGGGTTATACGGTAGTACCTAAAGGTACGAAACTGTCTAATTATAATGGTGGCACCCGTAAGTACAAAACTATCTGATTGTAATGGTGGCACTCGAAGGTAAAAAAATTTTTGATAGCAACGATGGCACCCGAAGGTACAAAGAAGATACTAGGAGGTATTAAATGGTGATCACTTAAAGGGATAAAACTGTACAGTAGATTGGTAAAGTGGACCCAAACGGGGTCGGCTACAACCCAAACGGGGTTGTATATGATCCAAACGCGACCATGTCAGTATAATATGATCCAAACGGGGTTAAAACTATACTTTAGCAGCTGCAAATAACCCTTATAGGCATGCCTATCTATCCACAGTCTAGACACAGATGCAGGTAATATAATCTCTTTACTTTATCTTTACTTTATTCAATCATATTCATATATGCATATGTATAATCTTGTGTAACTATGAACAATGTGACCATATAATTGTTCATATGTAATTTTCCATAAACATGTGAACATGCTCACTAAAGGGTATTACTATTCTATACTTGTAATCCTAGTCAATCATGTAACTATTTCATATATCAATATTGTACTTATATTATACCATTTGTACCTGTACATAAGCATATAATAATATATCTTCTCTAGTGCATAAATTTATATGCACAAATCATAAAACAATTATACAATTTGCTCATGTAGCAATCACATGACAAAATACACCCTCTCTAGTGCATACACTTGTATACATAGTTTCATATAATATTGAAATCATATACTTTAACAAGATTTCTAAAATTGAGTCTATAACACTGTAGACATGTATTTTATCATGCTAACATGCGACATCATATATGTTTAATCATGCCACTTCAATTAAGTGATAGTGCACACCTTGTTATAAACTTTCCATATAATATGCTTTATTCCCAATATTTCAGAATGAAATCCCATTGCATACTCAACAAGTAATATCATGTTTTATCAATCATTTAATCATGTTTCAACATTTTGCTTCACATTATCCTTATGACTAAACATTTGGCATAATAACATATAGGTATAACATATAATCATCACATCATATCATATTCATTTTATCATGTACATATGGTAAATAGTAATTCACCTTACCATACAATTTCTATGTATTTATTTCTACTTTTGATCATGCTAATTATGTTACACTATGATATAATCAAGTTAATATATATGTCCCTTATTATGAGTTGTCTTTATATCAAATAATGATCTATAACCATTTTAAAAAGGATAAATAGACTTTATAACATTTTGGTACATGGAACTCGCATGTTATTCTTCTTTAAAACCTTTATTTTATGCTTCTAATGCATTAAAAGAGTTTAGGAAGGTCTACAAATGCTTTAGTATCAATTTATAGGCTTAAGAACGTTAAATAGATCATATAGGATGACTTGGATAGATGAGAGTCATGACTCGTGTCCCCTATCCAAGTCGGTATAGAGGACACACTGTCACGAGTCGTGACAATTGTCCGAGTTGTGATAGGGTAGTAACTGGTTTCCAAGTTCAACTTGTGAGTGATTTTTGACCTTTAAAATGGCATTTTCAACAAAAATGGTCTTCTAAAACTTTTTTTGCCTATATTTTCAGTTTTTGAAACATCATGAATAATTGCAACATCATGTCTAGAACTCAAGATAAATGAAATTTACTAATGACTGTTCATTAGGGTAGGCAACACAAGATTCTCGTTTTCAAATTAAGTTAAGGCAGGCTTAGAGGCATATTTAGACTTTGCTTTCTTCAGAGAAAAGGTAGGTACAAGAGTCTATTTTATAAAACAACTAGAGATACCCAATTCTCATATCTAAATCTCAAGGTATAACAAAATACTAAGAACTATTTCTAGAAATGGTGCTATCAATTATTTCAGACTTCAAGTTAACTTTTGAGCTTTTTAGAAATAGAATCAATTTATTCTTTCTTCATATAAATTGTAGAAATATAATTCTAGTTTAACTAGAAAGTGGCCTCATATCATTTGAACAACTATGCTCAAATTACTACAAATTGCCACTAACATTGATTGAAATTTACTTTTAGCTTCTATCAAAGATTAGAGCTACAAATAGAAAAAACCAACCTTAGGTTTCTTCTACAAAAATGTAGGTATAATCTTATTTAAATTTCCCAATTAGAGAGAACTCATTTAAAGCTTTGGAGCCCAAGTTACACAAAAATTATAGCAAGTCATTCAACTCTTTCCTATAGTTGTCCTTGTTTAAAGCCATTACAAGATAAATTTAAGTTCTTTGATCTTAATCTCATACTCTAATCCATGTCTATCCTCATTACTCACATACATGCAAAGAAAACACCTAATTTCCCATACCTTGGCCAAATTCCTCCTCTAACTTTCAATCTTGCACTTTTCCTTTCCCTTTAATCTTTCCACCCTTTTCTTCTCCTTTCACAACAATTTATCCATTTAACAAGAATTCCAGCATTTTACTTAATCAACCCTCAACAAAAATAAGAAGAAGATGAAGAAGGAGATGATGAAAGCCAAATTAAGATAATTACCTTAATGATCTACACTAACTTGTCCTTGGTTGATTAACATGCAAAGATTTTTCTTCAAGAATACTTAGAGAGCTTTAACAACTTAATGGTGAATGAGAAAGAAGAAATTTCAGAACTTCTTCAAGGTGGTGTCGTCCCACTCTCTTCACTTCCCCATTTCTAACTTGTGAATTAATATATATATATATATATATATATATATATATATATATATATATATATATATATATATATAATGGCAAGGTAAATTTCTTTCTTGGTCCCTCAAAATTTTGCATCTCACACTAATTTCTCTCTAACTTTTGCATGTTACACCGATGCCTCTCATCTTCTTGCATGTTTAACATTGACTAACATATTTTATACTTCTCTTAAATCAACCTCTTAATTCATTCTTCTATTCACATTTAACAATTAAAAGTCCATATTTATAAATGGACCCCACATTTTTTATATGCTTTAATTGCACCCTTAATTATTTTTATTTCCATTTAATCACACTGTAAAATATTTATTTTACCCTCCTTCACTTAAAGACAATAGTTATAAATTCCTTAACTTATAATAATTCATCTAATTAAGCTTAATTAAACATTAATGAAATGATTATGCCCTTGAATTCTAATAAGGCCTAATTTGGGTCCTTACATGCTAGACACCGATCAAGTTTTTAGAATCATTACCGGGGATTGGCATTTATTTTAGATTTTAAAGTGAATTTTGTGTGCTACTATTCTTTTCTTTCTATTCTTCATTTTTTTATTCATCATATTCTTTTATTCTTTACAGGTGTCAATAATGTATGGTAAGTAACGACCCGATTTTACTTATTGAACCTAAAATTGAGAGGAAATTGCATAGAATAAGGCAACAATAAAAGAACAACATGAATCTACTAGATGAGCCATATGATGACCCTCTCCTCAATGATCCACGACCTGTACTCGGAGGGCAAGTTATTCAAAATCAAACCCAATAGAATGGGATAAGACTAAGAACCACAAGGGACTAAATCACTCCTAGGTAGAATGAGGAACACAAGAATATTATGCTACCTCAAAATAAACACTTTAAGCTCAAGCTTGCTACTATTACCATGGTGTAGAAGAAGCAGTTCTTGGGATTAGAGATTGAACCTCTAGCTCAACATTTGTTTAGTTTTTATTTTGTGCTTCATTTTTAGGATTGATTTTTTTATTTTGGTGTGTTTTGAGTTTAGTGAACTGAAGGTGCAGTTAGTCAATGTGTGGAGTGAGTATCAAATGCAAATTAAAAGGTAGGTATGTGCTTCCTTTTATCTTGTCAGTGTTTTAACAAAGAATGAGGTAAGTGTTCAAGGTTGTGAAATTTTGGATTTTTTGAATGATAATAATTTGGGACCTTGTTTTGATTTAAATGGCATTTTGGAAGTGAATTAAAAGTGTGTATGAGGAGAGAATAATGATGGATGAGTTAAAATATTAGAGTGTAGTGTTGGTGCTCTATCAATTTTTATTTTTGATTTTAGAGTCCAGTAGCTTGTACCTCAGTAGACGTGAATTTCACCACTGTCGAGGTGCCCTTCTATCCTTTCCCGCATGCATCACCTTGATAGGGGTGATTTTCACCCTCACCGAAGGACCTTTTCCCTCAACCCCAAATGTATCATCTTAATAGGGGTGATTTTCTCCCCCTCCCCCTAAGGTACACACCTTATATAAAGCCTCGACCCCTTCCCCAATTGAGACAAACATCATTTTGGCTAAGCTTTCTCTTCCCCAATTGAGACCTATTCTAACCCAACTAGGGCACTCAAGTTTTGCACTAGGTATTCAACAAATCTAAACTCAAATTCATTAAGTAAGTTCCAAATTCCTTGTTTAATTTCTCATATTAGATGTTTAGATTACTTGGATTGAATTGGGTTTATTTTTCTTGAACATGGGATTTCTAAAAGATTATTTTAAGTTGAATTAATGTTTCCCTTGCATCAAATTGCACTTAGTTTACTTCTTGATTAATATTTAAGTTTGATTTCAATTGTTGGCTTGATAATGGTTGAGATTGCTTTAGTATTGGCTTAGTTATTTTGTGCACATCATGTGTTTGATGAAATGCCTCAATGACTAAGTTTAATTCTTTTGCTTCAATTTTCTAGTTTAAACCATCTCTAACCACTCTCAATTGTCAACGCCTACTTTCCACGCTTAATATCTACACTTAACCAAGTGTTATAGTGCATTGGTAATAAATGTGTTTGGGCTATACTTGACTTGTTTTAATGGTGATAATTTTTGAGCTTTCATTGTTAGACATTTATTTATTTTCTATTTTTAATTGTGTACTGGCTCCGAAGAGAATAAGGGTTGATGGTACTTTGAGTTCCTTCAAATTACACATTCCACCCTGTATAGAGGAAGAACATGTGACTCTATATGAGCACTTTGCAAGTGCACAATATGTAAAGCTGGTTTACCTGAACAAATTCTATCTTGATATTGCTACTGGCAATTTGTGGGTTGAGATTGTTTCATCGATCAAAAACATTGGTTGGGGTGCATTTATCAATAAGAAGCCCGGAGTGTTTCCTTCCCTTGCAAGAGTTTTTCTGATAACTTTTAGTTGCCACTTTTAGGATGATGATGACAATGGCATGATTCTCTTTCAATTGGGTTTAAAGCACTATACCATGGCCTTTACAACATTTACATAACATTTGGGGTTTCTAATAGACGGTATAAGCGATTTATCTAATTCCACCTTGAGTGAGAATTGGACAATGATTAGAGATCCCTTAGACCCAGATGTGTATAATTTTAGTAGGACTAAAGTCCATTCATTAAAAAATCATGCATTGCAGGTGCTTCATTGATTCTTAGCAATAACTTTCTACAGTCATACAGGCAGTTTGAATGCCATAAATGTAGGCAAGTTAATTATTTTGAGGTGTTTGGTCAAGGAATTAGGTTGAATGGTGCGTATCTATTATGGAGAAAGATAGAGGACTTGCAAAGAAAGCCAAATTTTTTCAATATTATATCTTTGGGATTGATTGCCATAATTATGGACAAAGTTATAAAGCACTTGGATATAGAAAATTCTTTTGGTAAACCACAATACATGGATTTTAAGATGTTGAAGAACATAAAAGTGTTGTGGGACAAGTTGTGTCGCCATTGGACGAATAAGGGAAGAACATTTGCATTTGATTGTTATTGGCCGCACTAGTCCATAAAGAGATAAAATTAAAGAGACAGATGAGGAACAAAGGGCAAATGCAGCCGAGGAAGGTTTTTCCCCAAAAATGGTAGCTTTATGAATTAGGTGAATGCAAGGTTAGATGTTTAAGCTAGACAAACTGACAAATTACAAAAAAGTTTGAAACACTTCACCTTACACTTTTTGGAGTGGTTTCTAGAGGCACCACCACCCTATCATCTCCACCACCACATTGATATTTTGGTTTTGATACTTTGCTGAGGACAGCAAGAACTTTTAGAGGGGGAATAGAGCTTATATAAGCTCAATTTTGCATTTGAGATTCAAGAAATAGAAAATCTCAATTCCCCTTATCCTTTTGTTCATGAAATTTTTTGTTTATTTTGTGTTTTTTGTTTTGTTTTGTTTTTGTTATCTTTTCTTTTGTTTTAGTTCTATTTGTTTAATTTGTAACTTTTAATAGTAGTAACTTTGCAATATGTTTAAGTAGTAATATAATTGATTTTAGTGGTATTTTTTTGATAGTCTTAATGAGTTTCTATTTTGTCTGTGCTAATGATCTAGTTTAGTTCAAGTATCATTTAGTTTGCACTAAGCTTAGTTTGCCCTAGTTTATTCTCAAAAATGAACTTATTAAACTTTAACTTAGAATGTTTAATGGTCAAAATTTATGCTTAGCATTAAGGCAAGTATATTGCTTAATGGAATTCTAGCAAGATTAGTTTTCAACTTGAGAAATATTTATTAGTTTCCACATTTTGAACACTAAGACCAGTTTTAAAATAAAAAGAAAAATCAGTGCATGAAAGTAGTTGTGCAAGGAATTTTAGGACACTAAACCTTCCTCATCACCGTTCAAAGTATTAAAATAACTCATAAAATTTAGAAAGTGATCTAGGCATATTTTTCTTGTTTAGACATAACTAAGCTTGTTACCTACCCTGTATATGTGTTTTTTCCTTGTTAGTTATTTTAAGCCTAATGAGGCATGCTTAATGTGTGCTATATTTATTTCTATTATTACACTTATCTATTCACCATATAGCTTAAAAAGCTTTTATCTTTCCCTTCTAAGATTGGCCACACTAGGATTGGGGCGAATTGATACTTTTTGGATATTTTAGAGGGCGTAGTTAGAAAAGGATTCTTGGGATATTATTGTCAAGGGTTAATTTTTCAAGTCATGAAAGTGATAGAGAGTTGAACTTGTAAATACCTATGTTATCAATTGTTGCTAATAATGAAGCTAGCAAGTTCTTAGGAAAATAAAAAAGAAAAGGAAAGAAAATAAAGTTAGCAATCTATGGCAAAATTTTAAGTGTGGGGTATTTACAAGGGAAAAGAAAAAGGCTTATGACTTCTGAATTTGGTTGAATTGTGAAAATTTAGAGTTTGAGTGACTTATTCTCTCAAAGTATCTTATGTATGAAAGGTTAAGTAAGCAAGTATGGTTAAGTGATATGTTTTTGATTTAGTGGAATGAAATTTAAAAATGTCAGTCTATTTAATTAAAGAGTGGCTATTTTCTTATTTTCTATTGTCCATTCTTTGTTAACCATTGCCATAACCATATTACAACAAAATGAAGTCCTAGTGATTCTATGTTTTATTTTGAGTTGTTTAGCGGAGATGACCTTTGGGTTCCAGTGCTAAAGGAGAGGCTTATAATATTTCTAGAGTTTTAAGTGCAAACTATTTGTATATTTATGTGTACATTAATTCTAAAGCTTGACTATAAAATTGCATTGGTGTTTTGATTTTGGAAAAAGCTTAAAATGTTTTTGTCTTGCACATACACACGGAAACTGACTTATATTTTTTTGATTGAATTTGATCTAGTTGGAATTTTGTTAAGTGCTCATGTTAATTATTAAGCATGATTTTGAATTGCATGATTCTTGGTTGAAGTTTGAATATTTTGAGGAGTTAGTTTGTTTAATTTTGCTCGAGGGTGAGAAAGATTAAGTGTTGGGTATTTGATCGCTTGAATTATGACTATATTTATTAGTGTGTTTATAGTGTGTTTAGGAGTTGTTTTAGTGTTAATTTAGTTAGTTTTGTGTCTAATTTTATAAGTCTTAGATTTATGTGTGCTTAATTTCATTTTGGTGTTGTGTAGGTGATTATTTGAAGAAAAAAGAAACACTACAAGAAAAATGCCCTTTAACGAAGGGAAATCCGGTCGTTAAAGGTCAAAATTTGATCGTTAAAGATCTTTAACAACTAGAAAAACTGATCACTAAAAGCCTTGTGGGTAAAATTATGGTTGTTGAAATAATTAACAACCATTTTTATTTCGGTCGTTAAAGTATAACCCGATCGTTAAAGGATTACACGACCGATGACATTCCGATCGTTAAAAGAATTAACGACCACTTCTATTTTGATCGTTAACTTATACTCCGATCATTAAAGTCATTAACAATCGGAATATTTCCAGTGTTAAAAATTGATTTTTAGAGACTTAATTTTTCTCTCACTAATCGTGTTCACTTTCAACAAAGGAAATTTCGGTCATTGAAAATTCATTTTAACGATCAAATTTTCCCTTCACTAATTATTTTTACTTCCAGAAAGATGAATTCCAATTTCCTTCACTTAAAGTAAAATTGATCTTCAATAATAAATTTCCAAAATAATTAAAATATTTTATTTAAATATTAGCCATTCTAAATATATAATAAGTCTTTTTCATAGATTGCAAATATTCATATTCAATATCTAATGGTACATTAATGATACCATATAGAAAAAAAAAACTATACTACAGATAGACTTCTATTGATAATATCTAATGGTACATTAATGATTCCACAAACAAATGAACACTTTAACAACACCACTAATATTAGCATCAATAAAATCAAAAGATATTTTGCAGAGAGCTTTATCCTATAAGATCCTACAACAAATTTAACTTGGTATAAAGGAAAAAAAAACAAAACCAAGTAGCAAAAATCTAACATCCAATCACACAAGATGAACCATATTGTTACTTGAATAGAGATTATAATACCTTTGCTGAGAAGTTGTATGGAGAAACTCTCGACAAGATTGCAATAACTCATTCCAATCTCTTTGCGTCCCAATCAGTTCACTGCCATATATGAAAGAGTCAGTGCATCCTTTGCTCTTGATAATAATTATTGCACTTCATAATAATTATATGAAAATCTAGTACAAGAACAGTTCTCATTAAAAAGTCAAGCATTAAGTGATAAGAATAACACCACAAGGAATGATTGTGTATTTTATTTTAGAATAACACCACAAGCTAATGCACAAGATTAAGCGTTGAAAGTAGGATAGTTCACATTTTTTAATAAATTGACCAACCTGATTAACCCCAATCGACCATTTCCTTCCGTCTCTCCATCTCTCTTTCTCTCTATTGTGTCCTAAACTCTCTATCCTCGGCTTATCCCTACTACTCTATTGTCTCGTGCCTTCATCTCCCTCTTTTGTTTTCTTTTTTTTGCTATATCTCGCTCTCCAATTGCCACATCTGCTATAATGGGTATGTATTTTTGTTTGGTTAGATCTGTTTATTTGAATTTAGACCTATTGATTTTATATGATTTAGGGTTGTTCATAAGTTGTGATTTTTGTTTCTTTAGATCTATTTATTTGATTTTTATTTCCACAAACGAATCGTTGACTTCCACTCTTTAAGGTCATTATTGTCGGCAAAATAGACTCACAGTCTAGAGCTTCTTGAAAATAAATTTTCCAACTCCTCACATCTTCTTCTTCTATAATGTCCTATGCATTTCCATCCATGGATTAAATTTTTAGGTCAGGTTTGTTTTCATCCCTAGTTATTTAATTAATCGAATGGACAATCACAATTGAAGTTCAATTGTGATGAATATGTTGAATATACTAAGACTGTAAAATGCACTAATTGGTTTTGATTTTCCAATCACCGTTAAACGTATCGCTTTCGCTTTGAACATTTCATAGGAAACTATCACTATAATAGTTCCAAACTAACTATACTAGCTTCACATTGTACTTTAATGTGGCATTACTTCTTTTAATGGCAATTTCTTGGTTGAACTGGTTGTTTTAGTAACCTTTTACTTCTATAATCTATTTGCCTCATAAATTTCTAGAATCATTTTGAATATTCACCAGTAAATTCCTTACCATTTGTTTTTTGGCTAGTTCAGAGCGACATTAAGAATCAATTTATATTCCAGACAGTCCATAGGAAAAGGTATAACATTAAGAATTAAATTATTGAAATTTTGGCGAGTTCAATGTGCATGCTAGATCGAACTAACACGATTTTTTATTTTTGTAATAAATTTATAGTCTATTGGAAATTCCCATAGCTAAACTCTGATGCATTCTTTTACAGTCTAATCCCTTTTATAATTTTGGCCTTTTCTTTTGTACAACACATTCAAACTGTTAATGGCTTGTTGCTTGTCATTGCTAACGTGTATTACAAGACAATCACACTATTCCTATTGAAAATGTAGCTTTATTATACATAATAATTAGCTGCATAAAAGCTAGTACAATATGTTGAAGGTGATAATTTACTATAAGCTATTATTATTTAAAACTATGATAATATACTAAAAGCTGCTATTATTTAAAACTATGAATTGGGAGACTTTGTCAATATGGTAATGTTTGCATTGGTTGTAATTGAAAATTTTTATTAAGTGAACATATATTTTGGTTGATGTTATTTTTGTTTGCCTTGAAATTTGACATTTCACCTCTCGAACATTCTTGAAACAAGGTTTGATCGAAATCTAGAGGCATTAGCACCTGTTAGCATTCTTGTGCTAAATATATTCCATCATATCTTATAATTGCTTAAGTAAACATCTATTATTTTTCCATTATTTTTTTAGACATATGACTGATAATATTATATTTCAATACAATCGTTGGTTGTAGATAAATTTTAGTTCTTATTAGTATTAAATTTGATATATAGTTTTCAAATTTAGCGCAATTTTTAATTTAATATAATTATTATTTTGTTAATTATTTTATTTTATAAGTTAGATTTTGAAAAAGAAAATTTTGATGAACACAATAGTTAATTACTTGAAATCTTTTTCAAACCATTTTAAAATCACCACAAACCATTATAAATTACAATAAAAAAACTACTTCAAACTGCCCCAAACCGTCCATTTTTATATATATTTGTTTGGATTGGATTTATTTTATTTTTAACCCAACCCAACCCATGAACAGCACTAACTAAAAAGCTAAAGATCATTTCTGTACCTAAGGTTTATCCTCTATCTATAAGGCAATCCAACTCAATTATTTATGTTGGACATTAGAAATAAACATAAATTATTCAAAAATAACAAAAGGCTCACCTTTGTGATAAGATCTTGGCATACTTATTGAGTTATTGACTGATATATCAAGGTATCAATTTATTTTGGGCCAAGACCATCAAAAGATTCCAAATATATATACTTACGGTTATATATATTTAACGAGTGAAATTCAATGCCTCAGGAAGTTAGAGCCATATTGCATAAAAAGTATACATACATGTATATATGTAACATATATATACATACATAAATATACGAGATTACAAATGAATCCATGCAACTTAATTTTTAAGAACCTGATTGATTAAATTACTCACTGTTTGGTGCTGCAACCTGCCCCCACCTTATTTTCACTTATCTCAATCTGTCTCTCCCCCTCACTAAATAGGCATTGAGTTAAAATGAATCCAAATCATAGGCATTAATATTAAACATACCAAATTAAATTAGTTTTATTTTTTTTCTTAAACTCAGTTGCAAATAAATTTATTTATTGGTACCAAAATAAATGTCTAATAATTTTAGATCTTTCAATGAGAACAATAAAACTTCTAAGATTATGTTTTCAGCACCTATGAAAGCCGATATCGCTATTCCCCACTCAAACAGGCTTGAATTTGGAACCAACTAATTTAAAATATTTTACTTATTTCAATGTAAATTCGTCGGCGACAAATTGAAATTTCTATTGCTGCTACTACATCAAAAAACAACGTTTTGTTTAGTATAGCAGCAAAACCTTACTTTGACTTTATTTAAGAGATATACAAGTTCCCAAATTCTCAAGGGTGTAAGAGGGGAATGAAAGACCGGGGTAACTAGAGCCACTAGGAGTCTTAGATGTAGGAGTTCCCTGTGTTCAAGCATATAGTGTCTCCAGTGTTAAAGATAGGATATAGAAAAGACTTGAGGGAATCCGTTGTAGAAGGTAGACAACATTCAAGGCTGTTTAAGGCTCTGTTTATAGCCAAAATAAGTGGAGATACTTTTGCGAAAAAGAGCAAAGACACCACAATAAGGAAAACAAAAATCCAACAAACCAAGAAGCAACTTTGTCATTCAACTAAAATCAAAATTATAGTCCTACTCTACTGTTGAAATTAGCAAACACTACAGAGGGAGGGGAAAAAGAGAGAGAGAGAGAGAGAGGGAGAGAGATATGCCTCCTATTGCTACACATCTTTGTGTTAGGGAAATTTTTAGGAACAGGAACACATAAATTTTATTTCCAAATTTCCCATAAAAAAAATTACATATGCCTATTTATAAGCTTACACTTTAACTATAAACTTAGGCAACTAACCCACTAATTCAACTAAACAATTAACTTATAACCTTACAAACCCACTAACACCACTAACTAAATAACAATTAACATAAACAATATAAACATGTTAAAATAAAATTCACTAATTTAGTTACTGCATAAAAATTAATGATTTTTAATCAATTCTCAAACATGCTCCCTTGATTCAAAATCATACACATTTAATTTTTATTGGACCACTCCTCTCCAATGCATATTCTTGAAGCACTTTCTCATCAAACTTTAATTTTGATGCACTCTGTCATCAAACTTCAATTATTGATGGACTTTGTCATCAAACTTTAATTATTGGTGCACTCTTTCATCAATCTTCTGCCATTAAATTTTTTCTTTTAGAGCACTTGTCTCCAACTACCAAAAAGAGATGCCTTCTCTTGTGCCATATTTGTTTGATCATTTGCAAACTTCAATCTTGTTTCATATGTCCACATATAATTGATAACTTTCTCTATTAAATATGTGAGGCAAAAATCTCACAGACTCATGACCAATAAAGGCTTTAATACCACTGTTGGGGAAATTTTTAGGATCGGGAACACACAAATTTCATTTCTAAATTTTTCATAAAAACAAATTACATATGCCTATTTAAAATATTACACTTCATCTATAAACTTAGGTCAATAACCCACTAATTCGACTAAACAATTAACTTATAACCCTACTAATCCACTAACTAAATAACAATTAACAAAAACAATATAAACATGTTAAAATAAAATTCACTAATTTAGTTACTACATAAAAATTAATGATTTTGAATCAATTATCTAACATGCTTCCTTGATTCAAAATCATGCACATTTAATTTTTATTGGATTACTTCTCTCCAATGCATATTCTTAAAGCACTTTCTCTTAAATTCTTGATGTACTCTTTCATCAATTTTCAATTCTTGATGGACTATCTCATCAAACATCAATTTTGATGCACTATGTCATCAAACTTACTTTATTAATGAACTCTCTCATCAATCTTCTGCCATTAAATTTTTTCTTTTGGAGCACTTGTCTCCAACTATCTAAAAAAAGATGCCTTCTCTTGTGCCAAATTTGCTTGATCATTTGTAAACTTCAATCTTGTTTCATATGTCCATATATAATTGATAACTTTCTCCATTGAATATGTGAAGCGAAAATCTCACGGACTTATGACCAATAAAGGCTCTAATACCACTGTTGGGGAAATTTTTAGGATCAGGAACATAAAAATTTCATTTCTTAATTTTCCATAAAAACAAATTACATATGCCTATTTATAAACTAACACTTCAACTATAAACTTGGGCCACTATCCCACTAATTCCACTAAACAATTAACTTATAACCCCACTAATCTACTAGCTAAATAACAATTAACAAAAACAATATAAACATGTTAAAATAAAATTCACTAATTTAGTTACCACATAAAAATTAATGATTTTGAATCAATTCTCTAACATGCTCCCTTGATTCAAAATCATAAACATTTAATTTTTATTGGAGCACTTCTCTCCAATGCATATTCTTGAAGCACTTTCTATTCAATTCTTAATGCACTCTCTCATCAATTTTCAATTCTTGATGTATTATCATATCAAATTTCAATTTTGATGAACTTTGTCATCAAACTTCAATTATTGATGCACTCTGTCATCAAACTTCAATTATTGATGCACTCTTTCATTAATCTTCTGCCATTAATTTTTTTCTCTTGGAACACTTGTCTCCAACTATGAAGAAAGAGATGCCTTCTCTTGTGCCAAATTTGCTTGATCATTTGCAAACTTCAATCTTGTTTCATATGTCCATAATTGATAACTTTCTCCATTGAATATGTGAGGCAAAAATCTCACGGACTCATGACCAATAAAGGCTCTAATACCACTGTTGGGGAAATTTTTAGGATCTGGAACACATAAATTTCATTTCTAAATTTCCCATAAAAACAAATTACATATGCCTATTTATAAGATTACACTTCAACTATAAACTTAGGCCACTAACCCACTAATTACACTAAACAACTAACTTATAACCCTACTAATCCACTAACTCCACTAACAAAATAACAATTTACAAAAAAAGACATAAACATGTTAAAAGAAAATTCACTAATTTAGTTATTACATAAAAATTAATGATTTTAAATCTATTCTCTAACATGCTCCCTTGATTCAAAATCATACACATTTAATTTTTATTAGACCACTTCTCTCCAATGGATATTCTTAAAGCACTTTATCTTTAATTCTTGATGCACTATCTCATAAATTTTCATTTCTTGATGCACTAACTCATAAAAATTCAATTTTGATGCACTATGTCATCAAACTTCAATTATTGATGCACTCACTCATCAATCTTCTGCCATTAATTTTTTTTAGAGCACTTGTCTCCAACTATCAAAAAAGAGATGCCTTCTCTTTTGCCAAATTTGCTTGATCATTTGCAAACTTCAATCTTGTTTCATATGTCCATATGTAATTGATAACTTTCTCCATTGAATATGTGAGGCAAAAATCACGCGGACTCATGACCAATAAAGGCTCTAATACCACTATTGGAATAATTTTTAGTATCAGGAACTCATAAATTTAATTTCTAAATTTTCCATAAAAATAAATTACATATGCCTATTTATAAGCTTACACTTCAATTATAAACTTAGGCCAATAACAAACTAATTCCACTAAACAATTAACTTATAACCCTACTAATCCACTAACTAAAAAACAATTAACAAAAACAATATAAACATGTTAAAATAAAATTTGCTAATTTAGTTACTACATAAAAATTAATGATTTTGAATCAATTCTCTAACATGCTCCCTTGATTCAAAATTATGCACATTTAATTTTTATTGGATCACTTCTCTCCAATGTATATTCTTGAAGCACTTTCTCTTCAATTATTGATGCACTCTCTCATCAATTTTCAATTCTTGATGCACTATCTCATCAAACTTCAATTTTGATACACTCTATCATGAAACTTCAATTATTGATGCACTATGTCATCAAACTTTAATTATTGATGCACTCTATCATCAATCTTCTGCCATTAAATTTTTTCTTTTGGAGCACTTATCTCCAACTATCAAAAAGGAGATGCCTTCTCTTGTGCCAAATTTGCTTGATCATTTGCAAACTTCAATCTTGTTTCATATGTCCATATATAATTGATAACTTTCTCCATTGAATATGTGAAGCAAAAATCTCACAAACTCATGACTAATAAGGGCTTTAATACCACTGTTAGGGAAATTTTTAGGATTAGGAACATATAAATTTTGATTTCTAAATTTTCCATAAAAACAAATTACATATGCCTATTTAAAAGCTTACACTTCAAATATAAACTTAGGCCACTAACCCACTCATTCCACTAAACAATTAACTTATAACCCCACTAATGCACTAACTAAATAACAATTAACAAAAACATTATAAACATGTTAAAATAAAATTCACTAACTTAGTTACTACATAAAAATTAATGATTTTGAATCAATTCTCTAACATGATCCCTTAATTCAAAATCATACACATTTAATTTTTATTGGAGCACTTCTCTCTAATGCATATTCTTGAAGCACTTTCTCTTCAATTCTTAATGCACTCTCTCATCAATTTTCAATTCTTGATGCACTATCTCATCAAACATCAATTTTGATGCACTCTATCATTAAACTTTAATTATTGATGCACTCAGTCATCAAACTTCAATTATTGATGCAGTCTTTCATCAATCTTCTACCATTAATTTTTTTCTATTGGAGCACTTGTCTACAACTATAAAAAAAGAGATGCCTTCTCTTGTGGAAAATTTGCTTGATCATTTTCAAACTCCAATCTTGTTTTATATGTCCATAATTGATAACTTTCTCCATTGAATATGTGAGGTGGAAATCTCATGGACTCACGACCAATAAAGGCTCTGATACCACTATTGGGGAAATTTTTAGGATCTGGAACACATAAATTTCATTTCCAAATTTCTCATAAAAATAAATTACATATGCTTATTTATAACTTACACTTCAACTATAAACTTAGGCCACTAACCCACTAATTCCACTAAACAATTAACTTATAAATCCATTAATCCACTAACTCAACTAACTAAATAACAATTAAAAAATACAAAAAAAACGTGTTAAAATTAAATTCACTAATTTAGTTACTTCATAAAAATTAATGATTTTGAATCAATTTTCCAACACTTTGTAACATCTTAAACCCAAAAATTGAAGGTTAATGACGAATTTATGGCTGAAATGCAATAGAATGTGGCACAGTTAAAAATCTATTACACCAACAACACATGAATGTTCTTACTACTTAAAAAAGCATTAAAATTATAATTTACTAATTGAACATAAGTAAATGCAAGATCATGACCTTAATTTTCTTTTTCAGTAAATAAAGCATAGTATTATTTTTGTCAATAAATTTCACCATAGATCTAACCTCAATAACAGACATGTGATTGATTGCCATCACATCATAGATGAGGTATCTTCTCTCCTGCTTCTGAGAATCTGGCATAGTGTCAATGATCATATCCCCATCAAATAAGGTATATTGGTGCATCTTGTCAGCTATAGCCTTACAGAAAAAAAGGAAAAGTAGCATGTTAAAAATAATCAAACAAGAAACCGCACTAATGTGGTCTCTTCTGCCAGAAATCATCCTAATAGAGTAGATTATTAGATGCATACTTCATTTGTGCTCTACAAGTAAACCTCATCTAGACCCTCCTAAAATTAAAACTTCTATCAATCAAGTAACAACCATCCATTGTAATTAGTGTTGGGAATTATCGGTTACATGCATCTCATACATAACCGAAATTTAAAATTTCTTAACCAATAAATCTATTCTTGCCATGAATTTACAATATACATATTAATGAGAATAAGAAAAATCACCTTTGATTTTTGTTGAACAGTTGGTTTTCCTTTTCACCAGATTGTCGCAAACCATAATATCCATAATTGAACACCTCCAATTAGTAATCCACACTAGAGAAGGATTGAATGAACCAACAATGGAGCAACACAAGGGCTGGCCGAAATCCCTTGATGCTAGCAAGGGGGATGGTGACTAGGGATGAGAGAGTGAGAGAATTTCTTTTCTCTTAATTGTTTACTTCACCCTAAAATCCCTATCACTTGGATTTTTATATTTAGATTAAAAATCCAACTTCATAATGGGATTGGGCTCTTTAAAATTGCTGGAGAAATGTTAAATGGGCTTTTGGAATTATTAATAATTTATTAGGGCTCAATTAAATCCAATTTAAATCCTTTCATAAAAGACTATGCACAAAACCCACAAACTAGGCCCTTCATGCATACACTTGGATTTAATCACCCAAATGAATTCCAAATCAATCCAAATTAAATATGTACGCTTCATAACACTTATGAAATATATTTAATTTATTTTGGTCTAATAATTAGGCCTCCAAGGCCTTCTACTAGAAGGTGCCATGAAACCCTTCCTCTTGAGGGTTTTTGTACCAAAATCATTTCTTTGGGCCTCTTTTAATTTCTCCAACGGATATAATAATTATTATATCAGCCATATAACACTTATAGTTCAATAATAATTAATTATGAATTACAATATTTCAATTAGGTCTATTTTACATAACATTTCTAAAAAGTTCTGCGAACAATTTTACTTCATCATAATTAATTAAACTCTTTAATTAATTATTCTCTTATTCACTTCTCTATTCTCGTAATAATATCAAATATTATTATCCTTTTCATTTTACCATTTTATCCTTTTCTCTATATGTGTGTGACCTATTGGGTTCCTATTCATATTGGCAGTATAATATGTAATTATGAATTCTATTCAAAACTCACATGATTTAAACTTCTTTAAATCATTTTATCAATCCCTATTGATATTTATGATACACTATTATACAAGTCATTATTGGCCTCTAGCTAGGCATCATGACTACCCAAATGTCAGGAAAGTCAAGTGATTTGACTATACCCTTCCATAGAAATAGTTACCGTGCAATTACTCCTTTCACCACTCTTATCTCAATTAGATTCTGAGTATGGATTTCTTAACTCAAATAAATCTAATTATATATTTTTTATTAATTTAACCATTGTTCCCAACATGCCCTTCATGGATCTCTATCCATCTTGGCATATTACTCTTGCTAGAGATTCTCTGAACAAGGCAATTATAGAATCAGGCGAGATAACTTTCCTTAATAAATTTGGGATGGTGAATCCTTTGTTAATCACTCAACTATCTTCAAGTAGGTCATGATATACCCAACCTCCTAACTATATTCACCCCCAGCTAGAAGTAATCAGTTATGGAGTCAAAGTATACCACTTGCTACTTAAGATAACTTTGGTGATCTCAAGTCTAAGGATACTTACACAACCACTATGAAGAGATTCCTCATTGACATAGATTTAATATCCATGTTAGGATTCTCTTTACAAGTCTCTAATGAATTTTTTCTTCTAACAAGCATCCACATGTTAGCTTTGATTATCTTCCATAATCACAGTTATGAGAACCACTACTTGAACCATTCAAGAAGCATAAAATGTGCTAGTCTATCCAAATTAACAATGTCCTATCTTGTTAATTCTATGACTAGGGATATTTAGATATTAACACATTTGCATACAATAGACATCTCATATCATGAACACTTTTATGATTGCCTTTGCACTGTATTTATAATATCAAGTACTTCATTTATTATTTTAAGATTTACAAACTCATGTATTCAAAACATAGCATTAATAAATGAATGATGCCTTTTATTAAGAATATAAATTCGTACATATGAAATACATCCCTTTTACATGGGCTCTATGACATACTCTCTCACAATTAACATCATATATCATGTTCCATCGGCTTTTTAAGTAGTATAATAATACTGTTGCCTTAACAGCTACAGATTTTCCATGCAAACCACAAAGGAAATTTCTAAAATATAGTACTTCTACTCTCAAGAAATGAGACCATAAAAAATAGGATAAAAAATGTCAACATTATCTCTATTTAGCGTACATAGGAGTAAGCAAGGAGAAGTTACAACTTACAACCTAATGGTAACAAATCAAATTTTTTTATTTAAGAAAGATGCATTCTTAATATAACTTTTTTTGTAAAAGCAATAGCTCTCACAATAGCAAAACATTAAAAATTAATCAAGCAAGAAACACAAGTTCTTTTGAGGTAGGGCATCGTAGTGAAGGAGAAGGAAGTTCAAACTTCCCTTGTCCTACTAGTTTTTAAGTTGCACAAGCCAAAAGCACAACCTTACTCAAAACAAGCAAATGGACCTCGCTTAAGTAGTTGGGTGGTGTTGTGCAAAAATTATCATCTAAAGGAAGTCAAAATCAGAACTTGCTAAGAAACTGGATGTGACCCTGGGAACTGTGGGTTTCCTCTTACCTGAAATAAATGCCAAAAAAAGGGAAAAATAAATAGAGGTGGGGCATAACAAATACAAGAAAGAACTCCCTACATTAGGTAGACACATCTAACAATTATATTTGGCACAGTAAATCAGTCGATAAAAAAATCTAGTCAAAAATTGATAAGCAGGATGAAACATAAAATGCCAGAGCAACCTCTTCCAAAGAGAATACATTAATAATTTGATGGTAGGCCAATGCCAGTTGCATGCATGCCAGGGCACATCAACGTACAATTGGTGGGGTCAATGAATTTTGATTTAGTTCCTCTTTTTTTTACGCCATTAAAAATTAAAATTTGATTTTAAAATTTAAAATAAGAAAAAATGACCCCACTCCTTAAATACTAGTTATTTAACTATATCAAATTCCATTACAATGAGGAAGAGAAACACAATGTGGGAAATAATTTAAAATATCCAATTTACTATAGTAAAATTAAGAAAAGTTTCTATAAAGTAGGAATTTTATTATTTTAGTTCAAGAAAAACATTTTGTTCACTATATAAAATGGTGATCCACTGAATTAAAATTTCAGATAAGCCAATGTATGCTTGCAATAAACTTAAGTGGCTATTAAATGAACCATAACTATAATAAATCTAAAATGTCTTAGAATCAAACAAATGCATAAAGTGTTGAATATGAGCATCATTACTAGAATATTCAACTTATGTGTTTTGTAGTAGAAGAGTCACAGAGCATCCAACTAATCATTAGGTATTTCATCTCCCAGAACATCATCATTTGTCATTCTTGCATCAATCTCACTATTGTTCTGTCACCAAAAAATAAATAAATAAATAAATCCAGTAAACTTTAGAATTTGACATTACCCGTAGATTATTAGGAAGCTCTCCCAAAATCCCCATCTCACCCCTCCCAATCCGATGAAAATTGAACTTATTTCTATTTCAAAGCCTTAGAATTGAAATAGAGACCTCCAAGTAGGAATCCACGGTATAATTTATGCGAGAACACGGTAATATGTCAAATTTGTAAAGTCAATTAGAAACAAATACACATTAATCCATTAATGTATACTCAGACTACATTACAGGTACTATTTCAAATGATTACCTGGATTACAGGTTACCCTCTGAACATTTTAGACATCATCCACAGTGGAAAAGCAAAACCAGAAAAATAGGAAATCAACTAAATTTAGAAATTTTGATTTATAGCAGCAGAATGTTGGCCTAAGACTCTAGGTAATGATTTCTAGACTGTGTGGAAAGTAATACAACCACCTACCCAATAGCAGAAGCTGACTTGCGTTCACGATAGCATTAACTTCAGCATGACAAACATAACTTCAATATGTGGTAAGATATATTAGGAACATGCTAGAAATATCTATAATACTGTATAATTTAAACAAACTTGATATAACATATGGTTCAGAATAACAAAAGCATTGGCGAGGATAATGTCACAAGCAAAAGATGAAACAATGCTACAAATAAGACATTGAGTATTAATAAAAATGTATAAAATTAATCCGTACAAGAATTACTAGAACATATATCATGCTTGGAAAAATTTACCAACTTAACTCAAAAGAAAAAGAAAAAAAGGTATAATGAAGCTTATGGGTACTTCATCTCTAAAGGATTCCTAGTTTTAGGTTCCTGAAACCCAAAAAAAAAAGCACAAAAACTTCAAATACCTAAACTTTTTGCTACAGAAGGCTAACAAAATGTTATCAAATGTAAGATCAAATGTGTGTACTAGCAATAACAATATACATCAAGTACATAAGCAATATACATCAAGTTAACGCATAGTATACACCTAGTACATAAACAGTATATATAGAGTACACATTACCAAATTCAAAAGCTCTCTAGTATAGACAAAAGATGGACAATGTATTAGCTTCATTTTCTTAAATTTATAGAAATTACAATTTTTAGAAAGATAGAAAATTCCCTTTTCTTAAGAAAATCCTCAGGGCATATACAAGTACATTAGATGTAAACTAGGAAACTAACAATACATTTGCTTAAGAATCAATTAGTCTATACAAGGAAAGTAAACCTATCTCAAATTTTTACAATTCCTATAACATATACATACTGGTATTCCCCCTTAAATTGATGTTGGGTGATCAAAAAGCATGAACATATGTAGTCCTATCTCAGTAACGATATGAGGTAAAGAAATGATATGAGAATTATATGCATCACGAATAGAGTGACAATCCATTTTAATATACTTCATGAGCTTATGAAATATCAGATTAGCTATAATTTGAATAGCACTAGTATTATAGGCATAAAAGAGGTGCTAGATTAGTTTACCAAAAGCCAAGCCTAGTTAAAAGCCCTCAAAGCCATAGAATTTTTAAACAAGAAGACAACATAACTCTATACTCAAACTCATTGGAGGACTTAGATATGTGATCTTTTTTTTATTTTCCACGAAATTAGTGAAGAACCAAGAAATATGCACCAACCAGTAATGGATCATTAAGTATCAAAACACCTAGCCCAACTAGCATCACTATAAGGAACAAGATGGATTGGAAAAAAACAAACCTCATGTAAAAGTTCCATGCAAATAACAAATGATTCAACAGATAGCAGCTAGATGAAAATGCTTGGGTGCTTGCATAAATTGAGTCACTTGCTGAACAACAAAGGAAATATCTGACTGAGTAATAGTCAGATAGTGTAGGCTACCTGCAAATGTCTATACAACGAAGGATTAGAAAGAAAGTCTCCCTCATCACGAAATTATTTAACATTCACTTCCAAAGGAGTATGAATAGAATGACTATCCTAAAGGCCAACAAAAACAATCAGCTCTTGAGTATTGTTATGTTGATGTAAAAAAATACTAACTGAGGCAGAACACACTTTAAGACTCAAAATGTTGTATAAAGGATCCAAGTCTTTCATATAAAAAGAACTTTGAAGTTACTCTTGAAGCTAAGAAATTAATTTAAAATTAGTCCCCGTACTAACAATGTAATCAACATATACTAGAAGTAAGACAATTCCATTAGGGGTTTTGTACAAGAACAATGAGGAATCACACCAACTTTGAACAAAAGAGAGGCTAAGAAAAGCAGTATAAAATTTATTAAACTAAGCTCGAGGAGCCTGTTTCAAACCATAAAATGACCTCTTTAACTTACAAACATCTAAAAGGGAATAAAGAATAATCCAGATGAGTATACATCTTTCTTAAGATCTCCATGCCATATTCCTTAAGATCTCCATGCAAAAGAGCATTTTTCACATCCATTTGTCGTAAAGACCAAACCTTAGAAGCAGTAATAGCAAGAATGAGTTGCATAGTGATTATTTTAGCCATAAGAGCAAATGTCTATGTGTATTTTAGTCTATACTCTTGCCTATTACCGAAAGTGAGCAACCTTGTTTTATATCTATCAAGTAAGCCACCAGATTATAGCTTAATGGAATATACCCATTAACAACCAATAGGCTTAATAACAACAAGACAAGGAACAAGATCCCATGTATAATTCTCTTAAAGAGCTTAAAATTCTTCCTACATGGCTTTGACCCAACATGTTTGTTTAACTACCTAAGAATAAGAAATAAGGATTGTAGCATGACATAAAATGGCAGAAAAACCATACTATTTAGAGGACGACGAATATGAGTGCCTATTCTAGTAGCCACTAGAGGTGGCAACGGACTAGGGTTGAGAAGAACATGTGGTGATGGAGGGGGTTGTCATCACCGATAGACCATACCTAGTTTAAAATGCTCAATTGGGTGGGATAGGCCATCAAAGTGAGAAATATGAACACATTTTTAAAGAAGAGACATGTTGCTGAAAGTAGTACTTATGTTTAAAGAAAATCACATTTTTAGAAACACGCATGTAGTTGGCAACAACATCATAGCATAAAAACCCTTTATGAGTAGTACTATAACCCATAAAAGCATATTGAACTAATTGAGTTATAAGGTTGTGATGCTTATGATAAGGAAAGTGAACAAAACAAGCACAACCAAATGTGCACAGTGTATGATGATCAGGGTGCATACAGAATAGGTGAAAATAAGGAGAATAAAAATTCAACTATTAAGAAGGAAGAGATTAATTAAATAGACTACAGGAGCTAAAGCTTCTATTAAAAATTTAGATGGAACTCAAGATTGTAAAAGCAATGTGTAAACCATATATGATAATTGATGATTCTTTCACTCAACCGCCCTATTCTATTGAGGACTGTAAAGACATGATCACTAAGATACAACACCTTTATATTGCAAGAAACCCTGCAAATCATATGAAATATATTCCCCATCATTGTCAGATCATAAGACTTTTATAGAAGTGGAAAACTACATCTAAACATAAGTCATAAAAGAACGAAATGCACTTAACACCTCAACTTTAGAATGCAAAAAATATATCAAAGTGAAACAACTATAGGCATCAACGAATGTGACAAATTAATAAACTGCCCATGTGAAATTACAAGAGTAATACCCCAAATATCACTATGTATAATTGCAAAACAAGTATTAGTACGACTACCACAAGCAGGAAAAGGCAAAGTCTTACTTTTCCCCAATTTAGAAGTAGAACAATTAAGAGACAATATATGACTAGAAGACTGAGTTTTACTTCTAAGAAAACCATGTTGCATCAATTTATTCAAAATAACATTATTCTGGTGGCCTAACCATTTATACCAAACTTTAGCCTTATTTTTAACAATATTAGAAGCTAAAGACAAATTGTTAGGAATAGTAAACTGTAATGGAAATAATTTACCCACTTTAAGCCCCCTCACGATCACCTTCCCTAACACCTAATCTTGCACAAGACATCCACCGAGAGAGAAATTTACATTATAGTTAGTTTCCACCATTTAACCAACTAAAATAAAATTAATAGACAATTTAGGAGAAATAAACACATTACAAAAAGAATATCCAATATCACTAATGGTAGCAATGAGAAGGGCATCTTCATTAGGAATATGTATATTTTGTGTGCCAATATATTTTTAAAGATTTTGTAACAAATGAGAAGAACTAGTCATATGATTGATGCACAAGAATCAATAAGCCAAGGAGAAAAAACACTTTTACCTTGCCCTTGAAGGTTGAAAACAAAAAATCCTGATAAAATCATCTATTGTACCATTTCTAGAGTCATAGTAGACTGATTAATAGTAGGAATAGCGGTGGAAGATGGTGCAGGTGGTGGTGTATCACAACTACTGGCCAGAACAATATTTGTAAACCTCATATTCGATGATTTTTGGATGAGTAGGACAATATTTTATAATATGTCCAATCTGCTTATAGTAATTACAGAATTTCTTACCATAATTATGATCAATATGCTCATAATCCTTGTAACTTATGCACTGCATCTGTCACTTTCCTTGGTTCTTTCTTTGAGCAGTATAAGAAATATTGAAAATGTTAGATAACACCTTAGATGCACCTATAATAGCCTTTGTAGCCAACCTTTGTTCCTTATACAATAATTCACCAAAATATACAACCAACGATGGAACCGAATCTCTATTCAGCAATTCAACTCGAGCAACTTCAAATTCTGGTCTCAATTTCATCAAGAATTGATCATGCTAACTATCTTTATGAATTGCTTAAAGATTGTTTGGAACCTCTGTAGAAACCTTTACATAAATAATACCATAATATTCGCTCCATAAGTTAAGAAATCCATAATAATATTGCTCAATAAAAAGATTACCTTAACTAAAGTTACTTAATCAACGAGCTATATTATCTTGATGATATATTCACTTTGGATAATCTCACATCTCTTTGCCAGTAGTAAAAGAATGTAAATTATTCACCATATGAGCTTTAATAGATTCTATGATCTAGGAAACAACTCAAACATCCTTTATCTCCCATTCATTGCGTGTTGCACCATCTGTAGGAGTTAGTGAAGACTTATTAATGTGACCCCAAAGCTCATTTCCCTTTAGGAACATCCTAAACTAGAAATCCCAAGCGGCATCATTCTTTTCTGTAAATCTAATGCCCAAGATTTTCGAAGAAGACATGTTTTAAAAAGAGATTGAAAATATAATGGCTGACCCAAAAAAATAATTGCAACGTAGACAAGAAAACCAAAAGCAAAATACCTAAAAAAATCAACTACCAACCCTCCTAACAAGGTCAGATTGCCAAACTGACACAGAAGAATCACTAAAAATAGAAACATGAAATCGGAGAAGAAAATACCATAGCACGTGCCTCTAAATGCCACCATGCACTTGTGCATGGAACATAACTTTGAAAGCTTCAAACGATACATGAGCTACACTTGGTTAACACCTAGTCACTGGACTTAGGGAACAGGCAGGAAAAACCCATATGCTACTTCCCTAGAGGGAGGTGAGATCCCGATAGACATAGAGAATGATGACCCAAAAGAATCCAAAAGCCAAAGTTTTAAGCAACCTAAAATTTTCAGAAACCAAAATTTCAAAATAGCCAACCTTGCTCTAATACCATGATAATTTTTATAAAGATAGAAAATTCTCTTTTCTTAAAAAAAATCCTTAGAACATCTCCAAGTACATCAGATGTAAACTGGGAAACTAAATGTAAATTAGGAAATTAATAATACGTTAGCCTAAGAATTAGCTAGTTTATACAAGAAAAGTCAACCTATCTCAAATCTATACAATGTCTATAACATATATAAACTGATAGTATACGCTTACTACATATACATTAAGCCTAGTACACATTACCAAATTTAAAAGCTCTCCAATACAGACAAAATATGGCCAATGTATTAGATTTATTTTCTTAGATTTATAGAAATTACATTGCTCAACTACAGGAGTTGCATCCAAACTAAAAACTAAATTGCAAATCATTGACTAGCTTTAACACTAAGAAAAAGTTACTTTTGAGTTTAGCACCAAAGTGAAATTAGAAAAGCCCCAAACTACTAAGCCAATAGTATGGGTGACATAGCACTCTATGTAAAGTTCCATTCTAATATAAAAGGTAAAGATAGAGGGATAAAAAAAGATGACATACGAATCCCATAACCAATTCTAGTATATTATTTGTCCATAAACCTTGTGAGTTCACTATAAACTAATGAAATAATGCCTACCCATTAAAAATGAATAAAATAAAGGAGTGAAATGTTGATAACTATAACATAAAAGCAGAAGTAAAAATTATAAAATTAAAGTAAAAAAAAGATTTGGGCTATAATCATATACCCATTTCTAAGTGTAGAGAGCTCCATCTCGTTAGGTCTTCAAAAATTCCATCGAACTCTTCTAATTTGGTCTTTGAACTCCTTTCTTTTATGCAGACGATAGTCAGCAAATTTGGGGCTTTGATTTTAGCTTCCTACCATTCCCTCACCTCACAAAGAATCTACAATAGGAAAAAATATTGCATAGAGAAAAAGAGAAAAATACATTCAAAGTGGAGTTGCCAATTGGTTGATTCATTCTTATAGAGAAGGCAAATGAATTAGGAAGAAAAACACTAAGATTTTCAAAGATTTTGGAAGAGAGATTAAAGAGAAAACTTATGGAATATATTTAGATTGAAGGAGAGTAGTCAGCCGGTGCTCTCAAAATGGATAAAGGGAGAGTAGTTGGTGATTTGTAGAAACTGAAAATAGATGTGATCGGTCGAAATTGCAAGGTAAAGTGACGGGAATATAAATGTCTAGAAAATGCAAATAGGAAAGTGGTATTTTTGTTGCATAGTATCTAAAATTGGTTTCATTGTAATTAAAAGTTGTATAAATGAAATTAAAAGTTTAAAATATTTTATAATTGAAAATTTGAGAAAAACATTTTCTTTTTTTTTTTTGTTATTTCATTTTTTTGTGTATATTTATGTAAAAAGCCCAATTTTCAAGGCTATCTTTCATCCCCTTTACTCTTGACTTTATGATAGGTCCATTTAACATGTTGAAATCCCAATTTTATCCCCCAGTGCTCACATCAAAGTATGCCCATGTACAAAAGTCAAATTAATTTAAAAACAAAAAAGATTAAGAAATGTACATTTATTTGCATGCCAATATGTATATTTAGGATATTGTTTTTATATGTCTTTCTTTCTTATAAAAGTAAGTGATTATCGTATCTTACTACTTTTGCCCTTTCTTTTATAGGCTCTTTCATGTAGCTTCTTTTTATCTTTTCATCTCTTTGTTCTTAAAACCAATTACCAAGTAAGAATTTTCGATTTGATCTACTTTCAACCTTTCTTTTCCTTGAACACAATAAGAAATGAACACATTAAGAAACAATTTCACCTTTTGAGTTTTGTAAATCACTTTAAATCTATTATATTGCACAAGAAAAGAAATAAGAACTAAATACATTATCAAGTCCTTAGACAGCTCTAACTTTAGTACCTTTAGTTTTGATGCAAATATCAAACATCTTTATGTGTATTCCCTTATATTCTCTTAACCTTTATACCTTATTAAAACAAGTTTAGCTAAAAGTGTACTTGTCTCAACCTTTTCAATTTTAGAAAATTATTTTTCAAGGTCCTGAAGAAACTTCTTGCATCACTTTCATCAAACATATTGCCTTTGAAGTTTTCTAGAATTGCACATTTTATGATCATCAGATTTATGAGATCAAAATGTTTCCATTTCTCTAAGTCATTTTAATCCTTAATAGAACTTGATAATACCGTATCATCCTTTAGGCCTAAGCAAAGCCTCAGCCCAAAGCCTAGAGATTTATCTTTAAAGATGCTTCGCGTGTGATAGACAAGTGCTAGAAAGCAAGCTGGGTCAATCTAATCGGATTGATGGGACCTGCACTCTCATCAATCCACTAACACATAGCAAAGTCCAAGTCTCCAAGCTGCTCCTTGCCTCGTCATCGCTCACCTGCTTTGACATTTTAGTAGCCCTACTATAAGCACTAGGTCCTGAGGAGGCCTTTGTCAGGGTTACCTAATGAGAAAAACTACTCATTTAAAGACAACGAATTAAGGGTGACAGACTCTTAGTGGTATTGAAATTATTTTCTTGGAAAGCCTTTTAAAATATTACCGAGCTCGACTTGTGTGGTTGATTGGCTCAAAGCGAGCAAGTGATGAATATACCCTTAGCAGGGAACTTGAAATTTGAGTTGGGAGTGTGTAAAGGCCTTGCATGTTGTGAATTTATGGCCTATGCGCCCATAAAGTTGAAGAATATTCATAATTTGGTCTTAGAATAGAAATTTTGCCTTTTTTGGAATGCATAGCCTTGCATAAATGAGTGTACAACCTTTCATAAAGGAGTGTACAGCCGTGCACTCCAAACAATCTTTCCTTTTCAAGCAAGTTCTCCACCTTTTGGAGTGTACAACCATACATACCAGATGCATGCTCGTACACTCAAGTGGTGGTGGGTTTCCCTACGAGGCAAGTGGGCAAGTGGGATGCACTGCTGGAGTGTACTGCCGTGCATACCCATAGCACAGCCATACACTCTGCCTTTTATAAGCCTCCTCCAATTCTTTCTCAGGGGTTGGGTTTTTGGTTGGTTTGTGGATTTTAGCAAAATTATAAACTTAGGAAGGAGAGTCAGAAGGAAGCCTTAGAAACTTCTAAATAGTTAAATAGCTTTCTAAGCTAAAAGTGAATTTTTGGCTTTTAGCTTTTAAGTCTTTAGCTACTTCTTGAGCATTTCAATACTACAAAGGGTCCATAAATCCAACATTCGACAGTCTAATCGAGTAAGTATATTGAAGGTAATATAAAAGGCCTTTCTCGGTATTTTCATAATTACAATAAATTTTGTCATTCTTTTCATCTGTTAGTTTTATTATATATTAATCTTTGTTGGGTTTAGGTTCTAAAACCCTTTAAAAGGGGTATATTGCCATGTGATAGAAATTATTAATTTGTCTTTTGTAATTTCTGTTTTGTCCATTCCTTTAAAAATCTTTTTTTTTTTGTCAAAATAAAATCTAGTTTTAAAAAGTTCTTTCTCTCCCTTTTGGATCTACTATTAGCGAGGATTCTATTTTGAAAAGGGAAGAAAACTCATCGTTATCAGGCTAATATGATCGTGCATTGTTTGATGCACACCTGCGTGCCAAACGATGTACAGTCCCAAATATGTTTTCTCATTTCTTCAAGTAGAAGAGCCGACCGTATATCACCAAATGCATTATTGTGCATTTTTTTGATATACGTGCCATATCCTGATTCTTTATCTTATCTGCATTTCATAATTCAAATCAATTTTATAGATGTTCTCTTTTCATTTTCTATTCTTATTATCAATGACATTTTCGTTGTCATTGTTATTATTATTACCATTGGTCCCAAAGAATAAAGTCTTTTGTGGATATAACGAGGAGAGCACTCCAAGTAAGTCTACCATCATTTCTCTTTATTGTAAAGGCATTTTTTTTACTGTAAATGAAAAATGTCATTAAAATATTTATAGTAATTAATTGGGATATTTCATTAATTAAATCGGACCAATGTTCATATTTTTTTCTAGAAAACTTGCATGTAAAAATTAGCCTTTAATAATAAATGATTTTTGTATATAATTAAATAACACAAGATGTTTCTTAAATAAAACTTGGGCTGACAAGTCCTTATCTTTAAGATCTCATAATGAAATGCTTCTTTAATAATCTACATGTGAGGACCAAAGTCCTCACCTAAACAGGGTATAATGAACTATTCGATTTATGGATGTCTTTACCGCTTTATTTTATGTCATGATTCACTGCTTTGTTACGTGATTGGATCCACCTTTAATTTCTATATTTGCTCTACTCTTGCATTAAAGGAAGGGGATAACAGGATTAATCTAAAAACCGTTATGTCACATTTTTCAAAGGTAAAAATAAAAGTTGAATTCCATACCCTTTTTGGGTTTTTTGGCCTCATAAGGTCGGAACACCCTTCGTTTCCAATGTTATGTTGGGTGGCAACTCCTTACTATTTAGCCTTGTGGTGTCCAACCAGATGCCTCCTAGTCATCGATTGTTAGCGATAAAATAAGGATACCTGGATGTGCCACATCACACCTTTCGAGATTTATGATTGTGGCGAATCAAGTTGAGTCTCTTTCCTATCATGAAGTGACTGTCGGCCTAGATGAAAAACCTCAACCTAGTTTTGACCCTAAAAGTGGGATCAAACAACTAAAGGTTAGAGGTTTCATCACTTAAACTCGATGATTACTTAGTTTTAAAGCTAAAATCGGGTGTCGGTGACTCGACAAAAAGAGAGACAAAAGCCATCGAGCGGCGGGCGCGCGTCACACCTACTTAGGCACTCTAGTGCACTATCACACCATCTATAAATAGTCCAATGTACATTGACCTCAGGTATGTAAAACTTGAGACTCTCTCTCTAGATTCATCTCTCTTTAAGTCTCTAACTTAAGCTTCGAAGTGCTTCTGCTCGATCCTTTCAAGCAAAGCTTCTTATAGGTCCTCACCTAAAAATTGGATCATATAGCCATTGACTCATGCCAAAGTTTTGACAAATTAGACCTTATCAGAACTTAAATCTATAAGAGTTGGGGTTTATTCTATATGTAGGGCAAGATCAAGATCAATGCAACTAAAAGAAATCATTTTGTTCTCAGTTCTTAAAACTTATGCCATTTAACACTAGGATAGAATTAGTATTTGCAGATATTGTGGAAGAAAAAATATTAACTGAATAGAGAAATAAGATAACAAAAATATTAAGCTCATTTTCATTATCCATGGCATAAAATGCAACTAATGAGCTACAACAATGATGGCACCAAAATAAGATACCTAGCACAAAATTGATAGTATTTGAACAAAATTATCAACTATAAGTAGTGCACTCAATGTAGAAATTAAATACAGATGAGTTCTATCAAGTAATAAGTTTGTCTTTGAATTGACTTATTACTCATATGGTAAACTTGATAATTGCCACATGTTTATTTCTATAGGTGTACTTTCTATTTGGCCAAATAGTAACTTTCCTTTGGCCAATTACTATTTGCATAAATGCACACTCTTGTTAGAATTAATATAAAATAATTCTAAATAAATTTTGAACCATATGTTAAATGTTGGACAATCATATAATAAAATTAACTACATATTAAAAGTATACCCAAATTTATATTTGATGTATCATGCACTCAGAATTAAGCATTTCTAAATTTTGAATTCTCTTTCTCATTGATTTTCTTTACATAAGGGGTAAGTCAAATGGACAACTGAAATTTGACTTAAGGGCTATAACCCTTTATTTTCTTATATACTACGTTTAGTTATATTCCCATAAAATACTTGTATTGGATTTTTACACATTAAAAGCCCATAACCACATGATATTTCTAAAATTCAAAATTAGATCATTTAAATTTCTCTATTAATTGTGATACCTCATAATATAATTAAGGAATTTCTTCATATATATATATATATATATATATATATATATATTTGCACTCTCATATTTTTTAACTTTTTTTAAATACCATTTTTAAAATTTTTCCTTTTATAATTGCTATTTTTTAAACTTCAACTTTAAAAAAGTCGCACATCTCATAATTGCTTATAATCTAGCAAAGCTAGCAATAGCTTACTCGATTCTTTACTTCTTATCTTCTTACCTTGCATTTCTATTTTCAAATCCTTATCTGCCTGCTAAAACTTGTATATTTGATTTCTCAAAAATTTGAACATTTAATTTGAATATATAATTCATAAAAGGGTTTTAGAAATGCAAATGTTAGTGATAATGGTTAGTATTTTCCAATGTAATTAAAATCGGACCAAATAAAAAATCGAAGAGCTAAAAGATTTGTGGTTTGACCAATTCATTGCAGTTCAATCGAATTTTTTTCTTTTTTTAAATAATATTATTTTTGAAGTTTTATATAAATATTATGAAAATATCACTATAAAAAACTAAAAATAATTAAAAAATATTTATAATCAAAAATTAATAATAAAAGAATATTTTCAACTAATTCAATATTGATAACAAAAATTTAAGATAAATAAAGTAAAAAATTGCAAATATTCAAAGAAATTCATCAAATATAAATTATAATTTTTATTTTATTCATAAAAAAATTTATCAAAATTGTTTAAATTTTAATTATTTTGTATTTATACTAGTATTTTATTTTTTTCTAGCAAAAAATAATATTTTATTGATATTTTGGATAAATTTTGATTTTTTTAGTTTCAAACCGATTTTTTTATTTTATCCGATTTTTTCGGTTTCAGCTCGATTTTCACTGGTTTGAATGATTTTTCAATTGGTTCAAAATGGTTTCTTCCAATTTTTAGTCAATCTGATTTTTATGTATTAAACCAACCAAACCCGCTGATGGTTAGTGATTACAGTGTTCATATTTATCGATTTAGTCCAATTTTAATAAAATTGGTTTTTTTATAAAACCCATTCTATTAGGGGCTTCATAAGAGAGCTTGGCCTCAAGAAAGACTAAAAAACATCCTGGCCTCATTGGCCATTCAAACAGGATGCGCAAACCAAAGTAATCCAATCAGACAAAATGCATCCCTGACACACGCCTCTGTCAAATCACTATCTACAGGTGGTCACCCCTAAGCCAACTCACACCTATACTAGAGTGGGTCTCCTATTTAAGTTTCTCAACACTATAAATAGCAAGTTTATTCTAAATTAGGGGGCACCTTTTTCTTCACTATATTATCTCTCTAGTCATTCTGTCCAGCTTACTAATTTAAGCATCAGAGTGTTAATGCTCAGTCTGACCGAGCTAGCCTCTTCTTGCAGGTCCTAACACCTTATCATCTGACTCGACATCTCCCACCAAGCCTATATCAATCTTCTACTCCTTTTATCAAACGTCTTCCCTTCTTAAATGAAATTTCTGGAAATATCATTTAGTACTTTCCTTAAGAGTTGATGCCTATGCTGAGATGTCTAGCCTAACATGATTAGGGTACATCTAAGATAAATGATGTAGACCCAGCATGACCAACTTTAAAGGGCTCTACAAAAAAATTATGAGTGGTGTGTCTGATATTAAAAGAAGATAAAATCATTTGCACCGATATTAAATGAGGATAAAGCATTTCCCTTTCATGACATCAAGAACTAAGGCATAAATTTCTACAATTTTCTTATAAAAAGAGACATAAAATGGACAGGAAACTTGTTACTGTCCTCTATACACATGAGTAATCGAAACTCTAGGTGTTGATTCCTTTACCTTACCAGCTCTCTAACCTAGTGAAAACAATACAGGGAAGAGAAAATAGAAGACCAAAAATCCATTTAGTTGCAAATGTGAGGAAAAATTCAGGCAAGCAAGGGTCTTCTACTCCTTTAGACCTCCCTTTATCCCTGATCTGATGAGCCTCCCTAACCAGAGGAAGTCAAATTAGAGAAAGAAAACCCCATGTCTGAAGAAGATAGAAATGGCATGCGCTAATTCTAAAGGAAAATGAAATGTCTTTCCTTTGAGGCATTACACCACTAATGCCATGATAAGAGTAAAGAGAGGTTGTAAAATGACCTCCTCTTTTATCTCAATAGAAAGAAAGATGGGAATGAAAAAACAAAAAAGAGGATGTGGCCCAAACTAGATTCACTAACAAAGTTAAAGTGCTAGAGAAGGCTATAAAATTACATCTCGATGATAAAAACAACTAGATGATAAAGCCCCCAGTATAACCCACTGCTTTCATTAGAGATTAAGGACAATGAATAGCAAAAGAAAAAATCTTGATCGGATAAGACAAAGGAAAAATAGGCCCTAAAAGTCCCCACTTCTTTAAATTAAAGCCTAAAAAGAAAGATAAACCCCATTCGAAGATGGATGAACTAACCATCCTTAAAACAAATTGAACCCAATGCTTTAACAATCACAAAAATCGATTGAACCATTCAAAAGGGAACAAATGATAATTATTAGTATTTTCATTAAACCTAGCCCATTAGGGGCTTCATAAGAAAGCTTGGCCTCAAAAAAGTCTAAAAACATCTCAGCCTCATTGGCTAATCAAATGGGATGTGCGGACCAAGGTAGTCTGATCAAGCAAGATGCTTCCCTAACACACTGAGGCTACCTAACACATTACTCAGTCAAATCACTGCCTGTAGGTGGTCACCCTTATGCCATCTCATATATATACTAAAGTAGGTCTCCTATTCAAGTCTTCCAGCACTATAAATAACAGGTTCATTCTAAACTAAGGGACACCTTGTTTTTCACTATATTCTCTCTCTAGTCATTCTCTCAAGCTTACTATCTTCAGCATTAGAGTATTAATGCCCGATTCGATTGGGCTAGCCTCTTCTTGTAGGTCTTAACACCTCATCATCCGATCGGACATTTGCCACCAAGCCTATATCGATCTTTTACTCCTTTAATAAAGGATCCCCCTTTATTAAATGAAATTTTTGAGAATATCAGTTAGGATACAATTCATGGTCACTGCAAAAATCTTTACCTCATAGCAGTTTTGAACCAAGATGGTATTAAATAATAGTAAAAATTGAGGTAAAAGAAGAAAAAGAAGCTAAAATTTATTATTGCATGATAAATTTATAAGAATTGGTCTTTAATAGAAAAAGCAACCATAAGCACATCCCAATTCCAACAATTGGCTTAACGATGGTAGAGTTGTTATCTTCATGATATTTAGACAATATTCATAGTAGTTATCAAATTTGTTGTAGAATTTGTAGCTCATTAGGAACCGCTAATCATCCTAAACCAACCAAAGGATCATATGTAAATCATGCATAACAACATTTACTTTTTGAACCAATCACTGACTACTTTTGCAATTGTCTTTCCAAATATTATATTAGACATTGTTACATATATATATACATATAAACCACATGGAGAATGCAAGCCCCGAACCTTATTGTTTACTTTTAGGGAATTAGTTGCTAACTACCTATCTTGTGACTCGCTTTGGCAATGAGCAAAGCATGAATTTATGAACAATCCTCTATGACTAGTAGATTTAATGTAAAAGTTTAAAGCTCCCAACATATCATGCTTGAAACCTGGACACATATGCAAAGTTTGAGAATGTGTTTTGAAAAAATTCATAAAAAATATTGTTGGTGACAAAGGCAGAGACTGACTGACCTTGCAAAGTATCTATCTGACTTGGTTTTTAATTCATTAAGATCTTGATGTATAAACTAATAAAAGTTTAGAGTCTCAAATTGCCAAAATAAAAGTTTATAAATTTAAATAGAAATGGCTCAAAAAGTTTATGAACTTAAAAATGTGGTTTGCCATAAAATATAATTAAAGATCACCCTTATTGTGCTTTTATGGGTTATATTTTAACATAAGTACAAAGACATGATTTGGGAAACTAGAGTAATTAGGAAAATTTTTGTTAGTTAAAAAACACTTGAAAATTTCTGGGCAATTTGAAATTTTACTATCAAGATTTTAAATATTTATTTCACAATATTGAGCCCAAAATTTTTTGTTTTTTTTACACATTAAACTATATATGAAGTTAAAAGTTAAATTATATAGTATGTCTTTATACGCCTTTAGTATATGTACTTCAATCCTAATTTGATATGTTATTGTTATAGAATCTCATATTCTTTAACTTGCTGAAAATATTAGATATAGTTATAAATAGTTAATTGATAGCTAGGATTCTATTTTAAGGCTGAATGTTAAGTTGATTATAATATTTCATAATTTATTTAGTCAATGACTAATTTATAGGGATTAGCTTGTTACCTAAAATAGGATAATAACCTTGTATTTATATATGTATTCAGTTTATGAAATATTAAGAAAGAATTCGATTTTTCTGTTCATGGTATCAAAGGCTCTTTATGGCCCTTTCAAACCCTAAAACTTTTTTTTCTAAATCTTGGGTGCTAGTTACCAAACTCCTCTTAATTTTTCTGAACACAGTTTTTCCCTCTCTATCTAATTATATTAGATTTATCTAGGAGTCAACCTACTATTATTAGTACCACTACTGATGTTAACCAATTTAAGACACCAAAAGAGTTAAAGGAGAACTGTAGAACATTCAATCTTGCTACAAGCTCAATGGCCAAAATTATCTTCAATGGTCTCAAATTGTTAAGAACTTTCTCAAAGGAAAGGGAAAGTTGAACCATCTTATGAGAATTGGGCATGCTATTGAAGATGCCACATTCGCAAAATAGGATGAAGAAGATTCTATGATCATGTCATGGTTATGGAACTTTATGATACTTAAGCCAAACCTGTTTGTTCTTAACAAATGCTAGAGAAGTTTGGGAAACCATTCCTCAAACCTATTCAAAATTGCAAGATGTTACATTGACTTATGAGATCCAAACCAAAATCAATACCACAAAGCAAGGTAACCTTTCTTTTACTGAGTACTATAGTACTAAGAAAGGCTTATGCCTTAAATTAGACTATTAGAAAACTTTAAGATGAAGTGTGGATAAGATGCTTCCATGTTGTAGAAATTTATTCAAAGAGAGAGAATCTTTGAATTTTTTGTAGGCCTCAATATGGATTTCGATCAAGTTCGAGCTCAAGTCCTCAGAAAAGAAATCCTCCCATCTCTTAAGGGTGTTTTCTCTATAATACGAGTTTAGGAGAGTCACCGAGGAGTGACGCTTGACAATTTAATAAATGAGGGATCAACCATAAATTTCGTAAAGGATTGACATACTACTGAGGTTAATAAAAATGAAAGACAATCCAACCAAGAAGGGGTCTAGTGTACTTATTGCAAGAAGGCACGTCACACTAAGCATATTTGCTAGAAATTCCATGGAAAGCCTCCAAATATTTGAGCAAAAGGAGGTAATCATGGAGGATAGTCCCAAGGACAATGCCACATTACAAATGCTATGGATATTCTTAATGGAAGGCCAAATCAAGATGGATTTGAAACTCTTAAAGAAAAGATAGAAAAGTTGAAATCCATGTTGAAAATAGTTGGGATGCTTGGAAGCTTTTGTTTTTTTGGCTCAATCAATTAAGTTATTTAATTCTTATGCCCTTAGTGCCTCTTGTCCTATCCAAAACAATACTTAGATTATAGATTCAGGTGCTACTAATCATATGGCTTTTTTACATCAACCTTTTATCTCATATAAGCCTTGTCCTAGCAATAAAAAATCAAAATTACAGATGAAAGTTTTACTATTGCTGCTTGTTAGGGAACTATTCCTCTTACTTATAAAATCATGTTAAAAGATGTCCTATATGTTCTTTAATTAGCTGTGAACCTTTTGTCCTTAAAACAAGTTACATGGAATTTAAATTGTAAAGTAATTTTCAATCCCACACACTGTATTATGCAGGACCTGGTCTTGGGGAGGATGATTAGACTTGCTAAAGAAAGGAATGGGCTCTATATCCTTGATACTAAAGAAGACAAAAATTGTTCCTTTTCAAAATCCTATCTATCTAGCCATTCTACTAATAAAGAGGACATTTTTCTATACCATTATCATCTTACTCATCCACCATTTAGTTTGCTCAAAACTATGTTTGCATTGTTATTCAAAAATATTAAAGTGAGTAATTTGCATTGTGATGTGTGTGAGCTTGCTAAACACAAACTTGTTTCTTATCCTTTGAGTAATACTAGAAGTACATTTCCTTTTTTCATTAATCTATTTAGATATATGGAGTCCTTCTAAAGTTTTGAACGTTACAAGGGTAAGGTGGTTTGTTACATTCATAGATCATTGTATAAGGGTAAACTAGATCTATCTTATGAAAAACAAATATGAAGTTGGTAAAAGTTTTCCAAGGTTTTTCCAAATGATAAAAAAAAAATTAGGGTAAGGATAAAAAACTTATGGAGTGATAATGCAAGAGATTACTTCAACTAAAATCTTTCATCTTTCCTATAAAAATAAGAAATTGCTCATTACTCATCTTGTCTTAATGCACTACAGCAAAACGAGGTAGCCGAGAGGAAAAATATACACCTCTTAGAAGTCATATGAGCACTATTATTTCAAAATGAAGTTCCAATATATATTTTAAAGCCATTCTCTAGCAAGATTGGTGACTAAAATATATATAGTTATAGAAATATCTTTTGTTGTCACTTAGAATTTCCTTTAGTCCTATAATAAGTGTTTCTATAATTTTTATTCTCATTTTTGGTAAAGTCTTCAAAATTAATGGTAGAAGGGTAAATGTCCTTTGTTCATTAATAACAAATTCATGTTTGTTAGTTTCCATCTTGATAAAAGGTTTAAACACCAAGTTCTTCATTTTTGTTGTCATTCCATTCAAGAATGATACTCATCGTTCTGATAAAGACCTTAGTTGCTTTAGTGTTATTTATAAACATTTGAACTTGCATACTAATTATCTCTAGTAAGTTCTTATAGATCTTCGTTGAGATAGATGGCATAAATTAATCCAAAAAAGTATAATTTATAGACCTTTTTTGGATCTGTTCCTTTCCTTATAATTGCCTTGTTATATGTTCTACTAATTGGGATGGTGTTGATCTCAATTGCATTGGTGAATTTTGCTAAATATTAAAGGACCTTTAAAAATTAAAGTCTTTTTCCCATTTTCTTTTTAATTATGAGACATCAATTTTAGCTCTTTCATCATCGATATATGAATTTTTAAATAATGATAAATTTTCAAATAAATCATTTGGAGTTATTAACCTTTAACTAAGTTTCTCTATAAATGTTTGAATAGATTTTGAAGGTTGATCAGAATGATCTAAAGGATCTAAATATTAAACAGATCTCCTCATCAATAAATTTTTGGATATATCATCTTCTAACTCCTTGGTTGTTGTTTCAATAATAGTCATCTTTTATGAGTTTGAACTACTAGAGTTTGTGCTCACTAGATCTTTGACAAGCTAACATTAGATTGCTTGTACATAGTTCATAAATATTTAATTTATCTCCTTTTTTTTTCTAGAGAACGAGATATAAATTTTTATGGATTTTCCATTTGTTGTTCCGTCTCATTTGCCAAAACTTGGATCCAAGACATACATTTTTGGATAGATTCCATTTGCTCCTTCTTGTTTGAAATGATTTTAGATATCCTTTATGAACTTTTCTCCAAAATTATTTTGCAATAAAATCATTAGTACGAATGCATCTATGTTTTGTTTTTAGGTTTACTATGTAAATCTACCAATATATTTATTTCCTAGGTGTATATTGTACATCAAAATTAAAATTAGAAAATTATTCCTGCCAACCTATTTTCCTTCTTTAATGAGCTAATTTTCCATTATTTGTTTTTACCGTAAATTTTTTAGGTAATAAAATAAATTCAAAATTTTCTATTGCATATTTTATTACTAATAATAACTTTTCATTACTATTATAATTCTTGTTGGTATTGTAAATGTTCTTGAGGCATAACCATAAATTTTCTTTCCATCCTTACTTTTTAAAATGGCTTTTTATTAATCATCTGAAGCATATTGTAATCTTACCTATTCGTTTTCTTCTGGAAAATGTAATTTTAATAAATTTCTACAATATTTCTTTTATTTATTTTTT